>CAUYRT010012346.1:0-52071 GCA_963574885.1 Lepilemur ruficaudatus
AAGAAATTAGCTACACAACTAAAAATACATAGAAAAAATTAGCCGGGCATGGTGGCGCATGCCTGTAATCCCAGCTACTTGGGAGGCTGAGGCAGAAGGATCGCTTGAGCCCAGGAGTTTGAGGTTGCTGTGAGCTAGGCTGACGCCACGGCACTCTAGCCTGGGCAACAGAGTGAGACTCTGTCTCAAAAAAAAAAAAAAAAAAAAAAACAAGAACATGTGTCTCATAGGGGTTGTCATGAGGATCAAATGAATTACAGTCATGCATGGCATAACATTTCAGTCAATGATGGGCTGCATATATGATGGTGATACCATAAGATTATAATGAAGTTAAAAATTTCCTATCACTTGTGACATCGTCCTTATCCTAATGTCATAGCATAGTACGTTACTCACAGTTGTGGTAATGCTGGTGGAAACAAACTTGCAGTGCTACCAGTTGTCTAAAAGGCTAGCACATAAAATTACCTACCAAATACTTGATAAGGATAATAAATATTTCACTGGTTTATGTACTTACTATACTTTTTATTTTAAAGTATACTCATACTTATTTTAAAAAGTTAACTACAAAACAGGCTCAGGCAGGTCCTTCAGGAGGTATTCCAGAGAAGGCATTGTTATCACAGGAGATGACAGCTCCATGCATGTTATTGCCCCTGAAGACCTTCCAGTGGGACGAGATGTGGAGGTGGAAGACAGTGATATGGATGATCCTGACCCTGTGTAGGCCTAGACTAATGTGTTTGTGTTTCAGATTTTAACAAAAAAGTTCAAAAATTAAAAAAGTAAAAAAAAAAAAAAATAGAAAAAGTTTATAGAATGAGGATATAAAGAAAAAATTTTTGTACAGCTACACAATGTGCTTATGTTTTAATCTAAGTGTTATTACAAGAGTCATACAATTTTTTAAAAATGCTTTTAATCATCCAGTCTAAAAAAACCAAAAATGCCAAAAATTTAAAAGTTTACAAAGTAGAAAAGTTAAAGTAAACTAAGGTTAATTTATTATCAAAGAAAGAAAAATATTTTTGTATAAATTAAGTATAGCCTAAGAGTACAGTGTTTATAAAGTCTACAGTAGTGTAGAATAATGTCCTAGACCTTCACATTGACTCACCACTCACTCACTGACTCACCCAAAGCAACTTCAGTGCTGCAAACTCCATTCGTGGAAAGTGCCCTATACAGGTGTGCCATTTTTTATCTTTTATACTGTATTTTTACTGTGTCTTTTCTATGCTTAATATTTTCAGATAGACAAATACAAATATAAACATTTGTTAAAGAAGATAAACAGTGACTAACTCAAAGGGTTATGAGGATAATTAAATGCACACAAGAGTATAGCACAGTGCCTGGTCCTTACCTCAGTAAGTGGAAAGTATTACTGAAGTTTGTTTAGGAAAATGTATTTTGAGTACAAAAGAAAATGATATCACTACTCCTTACACCCAGCTGGTCATAGCTCACTTTCCAAGCCACAGTAGACATTCAAGTATGGGTCCCTGAAATGCACGGTTTCTAACACAGGTAACAGCTCTGCAAGACAGGTGTGGCTCCCACTCTATAGATGACGGAACACACACAGGGTAGGCAGGTGAAGATTCAAGTTCAGAAATGCCTCTCTCTACTTGACTTATACAGAGTATAAAAATGGTTATCTTTTAAAGCTTGTTTTATCTTTTTGGGTTTGTTTCTTTTTTTAAGTAGTATTTCCTTCACAATTAGAAAAAACTTTGAGGCACTGAGTTTAGTTTGGAGGACCACATTTTGAAGGGACATTGGCAAAACAGAACATCGGAAAAAGAAGTCAAGATGATGAGGAATCCTCAAGGTTGATGACAGGCAACCTTGGGAAGCTGAAGCCAAGACATGTGTTCCAAATGTGGAGAGACATTAATAAGAACAGTTATTAGATTCACTGCCCTGAAGGGTCCTAGAGACTCATCTCAAAGCCAACACAAGTAGGAGTCAGAGGCAGATTTGGATTAATGTAAAGCAGAACTTGCCAACAGTAATACAACAGGCTGCCTCATGTCAAGTAATTATGAGATACAAAGAGCAATATTTATATTGTAGAAACACCCTGGAGAGGTCAAAACTGTGGTCCCAAAGGGGCCCTTTCAATGCTAACAGTCTTTGAGTCTAAGCCACTGAACAACTGGTAAATGATTAGCACTAATACTACTATCTTACCTTTAGCATCATAGTTCAGCTACATTATGGATTAGAGAAGACAAAGTTTGCAAATTTAACCATTGTGCTGTTTCAGAATTTTTATGAAACTTTATTCCAAATTCTGAATATAGGATTTTAGCACATGGACTTCCTAAGGTGGAGTTTTACCATGTGTGATGGGAAAAGTTCTCCAAATCCTAGTATGTTTAACTCCCTTCTTCAGTACAGGTCAAAGATTTTATTTTTCAGCAAGACTATATGTGTAAGCAGGGACAGGAAGAAAAAACAGAAGCAGAAACAATGGCAGTAAGTGCACATAGGCAGAAGGGAAGCAGAGCGACCCCATCCTCACACGCCCCACTCCTCAGACCCTTCAGTCACCATGACGCAGGTTAAACAGGGCCAGTGTTTAGTGCTATTTACCTATTTACTGTGCGTAGTTCTTGCTGGGCCTCAGGGAAAGAAGTGAATGCCTCCAAGCTCAGCTCTCCAAAGAGTTTGGGATCAACTCAGCTCTGACTCAATTTTCTATAAAACCCTGGGAACTTCAAAAAAAAATTACAAACAACCAAATAGTTAACTTCTGGATTTTTCCAATTTATAACACAGAAAAAAAGCTTCACGGGGAAATATCTGGAGAAGTACCTGATGTCTGTGGAGTACACAACGATGAAAAATCCCATATAATGCTAAGCTATGAGATTAGTTTGTTGGGTGGTGCCATCAATCCTAATTACATATTCTTTACTCTCTTTGAAGTAGAAGACAAATGGTAGTGATAACCAGTGACAGAAATTTCTTTGGTAAGAAGAAATATTTTATAAAGTCATTCAGATATTTTGTAATAAAAACAGGCGGTACGTTATTTTAGGCTCTATTAAAAATGATTAGTAATAAAATTGGACCAAATATACAGCATGTCATTCAGTCATAGTCAAAATAATTTAGGACTGGATTCTTTTCTTATATTCAAATAGGTTTTACACTCAAAGTACAAATTCTTTGGTGTGTTAAGGTCATAAAGCCTAGAGCACAACAACACAGCAAGAGTTCTCTTCTTTTTCTTCTAGAGAACTCTTCAATTTAGTTTGCTACAACGGAACAAACACCAGATTCCTGACCAAGAGCCTAGCTCTAGTCTGCATTCTGCGATTATTACTAATTAGCAATGGAGCCCTGGGACTGGTTACTTAACCTAACTGCTTCTCAAGTTTCCTTACCCACAAAGTAAGATAGCTGAATGATATTTGTTGACTATAAAAAAATAAATGCTAAAATTTTCTGGCATTTTTAATTGATTTTAAAAATCCACATTTAAGAATGAATGACTAGGGGCAAGAGAGCATAAACCTATTTCTCCCTGCTCCTTCCTACTAAACACTATAAACCCTGGAAATAACATCAGAGACAACTAAAGAACTCTGAAAAGATGGTCAAGGGAAAGCAAACGGGTTTGTGACCCCAGGACTGAATGAACAGCTCAGCAAAAGGGTATCTTGCATCCTCCCCCTCCCAACTTACCCAAAGAAGACCCACGGTTTCCCAACCGCTGTCCTAACTACCGAAGGCAACTCGGGCAGGCTTATTCCTACCCCAGATCAAACGAGAGTCTCTCTAATGTAAGTTCTACACCATCCAAAAGGGGGACCAGTCCAAAGCCTCACCGACAATAAGCAATGAGGGGAACCAAGACATATGCAATAGGGCAGGTGGATTCAACAAGAGGGTCCAGCCACAAGTGACCTGGAGCAGGAAGCCTCTTTGGTCACATGGGCCTGAGACTCCCTCCCCTTGCACAGATGTCGGGAAAGCTGTGGGGCACCAGTGGAGCACCCACCTCAACAAGTGCCTGGCTCAACAAAGTGCTCTCTGTCACCCACAGGCAGGGAGATCCCACCACAATCAGGGAAGCCCCTGAGTCCCCTGGGGCCTGACAACACCTTCCCCCACTGGAAGACCCCCAGTAGCAGTAGCCTAGCCCAGGGAAATCCCTTCTACCTCCACAGCCAGCACCAGAAGGGAGCAATTAGCAGCACCTGATCAACCAAGCAGACCAAAACACCACCACAAAGGCTCCAAAAATTAAACTGTCTTTGGAACCACAGCCCACAAACATAGGCCAGGACCTGTGTGCTAGAACTAGACCAAGTGACTGCTAACACAAAAGATTTAAATGGGACCCAGAGTACCCAAACACAACAGGCAAAATGTCCATCAAAAATCACCTGTCATATCAAGAACCAGGAAAATCACAACTTAAATTCCCATGTAAGCCAATCAACTGACACTAACCCTGAGATCAATCAGATGTTGAAATTTTCTGAGGATTTTAAGGAAGCCCTCAAAAAAGTGCTTCGGTAATTAATTACATATTCTGTTGAAACAATTGAAAAAAACAGAAAATTTCAGCAAAGAAGTTTTTAAAAAGCCAAATAGAAATTATACAAATGAAAAATACAGTAACAGAAATAAAACCTCACTTGATGGGCTCAATATAGGGTGGAGATGACAGAGGAAAAAAATAAGTGAACTTGAGGAAAGAATAACAGAATTCACTCAATCTTAACAGGAAAAACAGGCTGAGAGACCTGTGGGACAGCAAAAGACCCAACTTCGCATTATCGGAGCCCCAGCAGGAGAGGAGAAAGAGAATAGGGCTAAAAGAGTATTCAAAGAAATAATGGCTGGAAACTTTCCAAATTTGGTGAAAGACACAAACATACGGATTTAAGAAGTTAAGCAAACTTATGTATCAGAATAAACAAAAAGAAATTCATGTCAAGGCTGAAATCAATGGTAAACTATATTAATATCGTAACTAAACTCCTGAAAACTAAAGACAAAGTTCAGATAGTCAAAACAGCCAGAGAGAAATGACACATTATCTGTAGAACAGCAATCTGAGTAACAGCAGATTTCCCATCTGAAACCATGGCGACTAAAGGAAGTTGCACAACATTTTCCAAGTGCTGGGGGGGAAAAAAAGCAAACCTGTCACCCCAAGTTCTATATCCAGCAAAACTACCCTTCAGGAATGAAGGGGTAAACAGACATTTTCAGAGGAAAGAAAACTAACAAGAATGTGTTGCTAACAGACCTACTTTTAAAGAACAAATGACTATTAAACAAGGAACTATATTTTTAACATAGAAGATTCAAAATTGTTTACAAGACGACTCTCTAACTTCAGAATATATAAAGATAGATGACACATACAAAACAAAAATATAAATAATAGCAGGTGTCACCTAAGTAACAAAACCAGGGACTAACAAAGATGGTTCACAAACAGGTATCATTGTTTTGGGCTGCCATGATTAGAGAAAATTTCAAAGACAGAGTATGACAAACTGGTTCTTGAAAAACACACGACATTTAAATAAAGCTACTGAAAGGGTGTGTCCCTCATAAAAACTCAGACAAGCAAAACTGGAGAGATGTGAAAGCAGAAAGTATGTTTACAGGACAGCACAGGGAAGAACTATTTGACACTTAAGCAGCACCTGAATGGGGGCAGAAGAAGAATTGGTCATAATTACTGACTCTCAATGCAATAAGAAAAACAGAGGAAAAGAGAGGAGACAGATGGGATAGGAAGCAGAAAACAGAGGAGAGGGATGGGACGGGATGGACTAAAGAGGCTTGACTGTGCCGACTTCAGGGAACACAGCAGGGAGCACCAACTGACTCTTCCTGGCAAAGGCAGAGGAGCTGTCACAGCGTTTGAGCTGGATCTCAAAAGATGAGACTGAAGTGACAAGTTGGAAAAGGGGAAGGCACACTAGACCATGAGAATAACGTAACTCCAGGAGTGCTCTCACACACCACATAATGGGGGCAGTGGGAGGATGAGGAGCACACGACACAGGCTGGGGTCAACGGTAAAGATCTGAACTAAGAGGCTGGATTTTCTCCTTGAGGGTAACAAGGAGTCGTGAAAGAATTCTAAGCAAAGGAGTGATTCCAAAAAAAAAAAAAAAAAAAGTTTTAATAAGGACACTGTATAGAATCAAATGAAAGAACAAAGGACTAGAGGATGGAAAACCATTGGTTAGCCTCTAACCAATAGTTAGAGGCTATTCAGTTCATTTCGGTTCAACAAGAGGTTGAACCCCACAGTGTGCCCGGCTCTAGGCCAGATGAGTAAAAGATGATCCTCATCACTGTCCTTCCAAACCAAGGAGATGGCAGTGTAGAGAGAGGGGAAGAGAAAGAGGAAACCACATTCTAAAGGCATTTGAGAGCTACAATCACCAAGACTTCGCAGCATGAGGGAAAAGACAGAAATGAGCCTTTTACATTAGAAACCACAGAATGTTATATCCATGGGCAGTACTCCCAATCTAGAAATAAGAAACAAGAAAGATGCAACAACATTTGGGTATAAGATTGAGTAGGAATTATGCAGTTCCTTTAAGACTCAGTTCTGTTGTCATCTGTCCTAGGACGACCCTCCTGACAGCCTCCCGAACGCCCAGGTTCAGGTGTCTCCTTCCACTGTGCTTTAGAAAAAAAAAAAATGCTCACAGCCACACAAATATATTTTACCACAATATATTATGTGTACATATGTTTTTGTCTCTCCCACTAGATTATATATTTCCCAAAGACAAGGATTATTATATTCATCTTTGTATTTCTTTTGTATGATACCCCGTAGGGCTTTGACGAATGTTCAATGAATGCAGAAAATATAAGCAACTTCATACTTTAATAATATAAACTTATTTTCCATGACATTCCTAAATCATTCCTCCTCTACTATCAGAATAGAAAAAAAATAAAAGTATAAAAAAAACAGCTCCAGGTATTCTATTTCTGTTTGAAGAGCTTCATAATTAATCACGTTCCCTAAAAAGCATAAATTGCAACAGTATAAAGGTCAATAGGAAGACAAATCTGGGGCTGCAGTGCATCCCCATTCGGTCACCTCCCATTTCCTGAGCACCTGCTCCATGCCAGGCACCCTGGTGAATCACCCACGGCTCCTACTTTCAAAGAGCTCTCGCTCCAGAAGTTCCCTTTGTAAATTGCTGCACTGGAGAATGTCTCATAAAGAAAAGCCTATCTCCTCAGAAGGTGCCGTGGAGAATTCCCCACAGAACTTATCAGCAGACCAAAAGCAGAACTACCCCTTGGGCAAAGCAATGTATTTTTGCACTGCAGCAGAACTGAAATTTTCTTACAGGAAGTTTTCTAAGAAAGAGAGGGAGTAGGTATAAGATGACAAAGGTAGGACAAAAGGAAAAAAGCAAAAACACTAGCACACTCTTACAAGACACTTTCAGAAGGCAAGCAGACCCCACATAAAAACTACAATTGCCACCATTGACTAGCACCTGCTACCTTACAAAGAAAACCATGGGGAAAATGAACAGTTTACTAGCTGCTACATTTATATGGAACTATAGTCAATGGAAAAAATGGTTGGAAACCTCATAACATACCATAACTACTGAGATTGTTTCTTTCTTTTATGGTAAAGTATTAATATAAGTAATAACATGTTGGAAACAACCTAGATAGCCATCAGAAGGGTACTGGTTAAATAAATTGTGCTATACTTACACGACAAAACAACGTAAGAACACCAAAACCCAAAAATATTCAGTGGCATTATAATATGTTCATTACTAGTTGCGTGATCTGGGGCTACTTTGACCTCTCAGTTTCCTCGTCTGTAGAATGGGGATAATGGAATACTAGGCAGCAAAGGGAATGAACAATCCAAAACTACATGCAATAGCATAGAACATAACAAAAGAATACACACTATGTGATTCCATTTGCAGAAAACGCAAAAACAGGCCTCAAAAAATTGCTACTGGAAATCAGGATTATGGTTACTCTTTGGGGCTGGGAGGAGACATAAAACAGACTTCTAGAGTGCCTGTAATGTTTTATTTTTATTTTGGGTTCTAGTTATGTAGGTAGATACGATTCATGAAAATCCACCCAGCTGCACACTTATAAGAAGTGCATTTATCTATATACATATGCTACATTTCAATAAAAAGTTTTTAAATGGGGATAATTATAGGATCCTTTTCATAGGGATGCTGTGAGAATTAAAATTATGTTGTAGAGATTAACTGTACATAAAATGTTTGCTGCCTAATACATGGGTGAGCACACAATAAATATTAGGTACTTTTATAATTGTCCCAAGGTTGACACCATGAGAAGCTCTATTAAATGTTCACTGAATGAACAAATTTCTCAGGTGAAATGAGTCACTCACAACCACAGCAATCCCAAAACCACTTTGTAAATTTCCTATAGCACTTATTTTTCCCTTTGCATCATAATTATTTGCACTCAAGCCTATCTCTCCCCTACACTCACAACTCCCTACAGGCAGAGCACATGGCAGTCTTTGTATCCGTCACAACACACTCAACGGCAGGATAACTCAATAAATGTCTCAGTGAGTCAATGATTTGCAGAATAGTCTAAGAATGAAAGATTTTAAAATTATAGAATATTTTAACTGAGCAAAATATCCCTTCTATGCTTTTAATTTTTTTTTTTATTTCAGCATATTACAGGAGTACAAATGTTTAGGTTATGTGTGTTGCCTTTTCCCCCCTTCCCCTCCAGAGTCAGTTTCAAGTGTGACCATCCCCCAGATGGTGCCACACTCATTATGTATGTATATACCCACCCCCTCCTCCCCACTCCCATCTGTCCAATGCCCGATAAATGTTGTTCCTATATGTCCACTTAGGTGTTGATCAGTGAAACCAATTTGCTGGTGAGTACATGTGGTACCTGTCTATCCATTCTTGGGATACTTCACTTAGTAGAATGGGTTTCAGCTCTATCCAGGAAAATACAAGAGGTGCTTTATTTTTTAAGGTGCTAAAAACCTACTTTGTGTGTGGAACTTTAAGTGCTCTTAAAAATGCCTATGTGTTTCTATTTGTTAATTTATTCATTCATTTCACAAATACATATCGATGTACCAAGGTGCACGGCTTCCAACACCCCAAGAAGCTTACTGCTAAGGGGAGGGCACGCAGACAGGCATGGAGTTGTCCCTGCAAGGTGCCTCTCCTTATCAGCATATCCTTGGCTCTGGCTGTTTTCTATGATAATTCCTTGACTTGGTGATTCCTGGACTTGAGTAGTATACGTATGAACCCTGAGAAGTGAGGGGAGACTGTGTGCTTTCTAATTTTAGGATGGGATCAGAGTATTTTTATCCCCTCCCCAGAGCCCAGGCCGAGATGGACAAACTTCTTTGTATTTCTGGTGAACTGGATATAAGGGGTGATCCCAGGTCCCATTCTGTCTCTGGATACGAGTGTTAAGACTCCAAGCATCTTGTTTCTCACCCTGCTGTAAATTCAACTCCTAGGATAATTGCTCTGGAATTCTATTCTTTCTTCATTGTCAGATTCTGAGGATTTTCCCCAGAATTTATAATCACAGCCATACTTTTAATAGAATGTTTCTTACATTTTACCCAACATTGCTAAGTATTTTGTAAATTAAAACACCTACCCTATATTTTTAATACACCTTCAACCCAGGTCCCCCGGAACTCCCACAGATAAAGCTCACCTGAAAAAGAGCTCACAATGCAAAACTGAAAAACACACAAGGAAAAAGTCCTCCATGAGCAAAACAGAGCAGACACTACAAAAGAGCAGACCCATTATGAACTTCAAATAAGAGACCAATGAGAGATTATAAAAGCAATAAATTTTAAGTGATTACAGACACAAAAGAAGAAATCACATACATGTGAAGAGTGGTGTTGCAAAGTAACCCACACCATTTGGCCATCCAGCCAACAGCAGGTTCTACTCAAAAACACCAATAGCCTCCCACACACAGCAGGGCAGGCTTATGGGCACCCCACTCACCCACCCCCTCCATACCAGCTGGTATGTTACAAGGAAACCAAACTTTACTACCCAATTCCACCAAACCAGTGTTTACTGATGAGAAGTATACACACAAACACAACTCAAAACCGACCAGAAAATCTAGAGCAACCTGATCTCTTATCTACTGCTTAAGGGAATATAAATAGGTACAACTTTGAGGGCAAACAATTGGCATTAGCTAACAAAATTAAACATCAGAATACCTAATCCAGCATTTCTAAGCCGAGATAATATTTGAGAGACCATCCTGATGATAGCCAGCAAGATTCACATATAAGAATCTTCATAACAGAAAACTGGAAACAACCCAAATGCCTATTCAAAGGTAAAATGACAGAAAAATAACATCAACCCAGGAGAATGTTGTACAACAGTGAAAATGAATAAACCAAAGCCAATGCTTTGAATGAGAGAAGCAAGGCCCAGAAGATCACAGCAAGAACTGATAAGTAGTGATAAAGTTCAGGATATGGGGGAAGCAGCAGAGAGATGGAGTGTGGAGAAGCACAGACAGACGCGCACATCGTTGGTAATGTTGCAGATCGTGATAAATTCACAGATGTTCATTACCTGAAAAATACACGTAAATAAGAGGGCCATGCAAAGACCATTGATGATAATGAGTCATGAATCAAGGATCATGATTAATGTACTTCTTTGCATCTGAGTTCCCACACCACCAATGAACAAGGTGGGGGAGGGAACGTTATCAACAGGCAGTACAAAAAGAAAAAGCCTGAAAGGCCAATAAATATGCGAAAAAATATTCGACCTCACTGCAATCAGGGAAGTGCTGCATTAAAGTTAGAAACAATAACATATCACTTATACCAAACAGATGAGCAAAATTCTAAAGGTTGATAATACTAAGTTCTAGAGAAGATACGGATCAATAAAATCACTGATACACCACAGGAGGAAAGTAATCTGGCCACTGTGTTGGGCAACGTGCACTGGCATTAAAATGCTGAGAATAACCTTGGAGTCGGGGACACTTACAACTTATCACCCAGCAATTCCACACTTACATACGTGCCCAGGGAAACACACATGCATACATCAGGAGACATACATAAGAATGTCCATAGCAGTTTACAATAATGAAAATTTGGAAACACTCCGAAAATATCTGACAGCAGAATAGACTAATATGTTGCAAAATAACTATTGGATGGAATACTATACGTTAGTTTTTTAAAAAGCACTATAGCTATGTTATCAAAATGAATAAATCTCCAAAAACAATCTCTCAAAGAATACATACAGTTTTCTATCATTTTCATAAAATTTCAAAACAATATTTTTTATTGCTCGTAAGTTCATACGTATGTAATAAAAGTATAAAAACATACACTGGCAATCCACTCTCCTGGATTTGGAGTATATTGTTCTAGAAAGGAAAGGAGAGGCACAGGACCAGGAAGGGTACACAGCAGTCTTCACCTCCCACTGATGCTTATTTCACATATCCAAAAAATATTTCAACACGTTTCCTTTAAATATTAAGATCTGATAAAGCCGGGTGTGCGTGTTTAGGTATTCATTATTCTCTACCTACCACGGATATTTCATTCAAAAAGAAAAAACAGGACCAGAACATAACTTCATAAAATTTGAAAGAAGATGGGAAGAAAATAATTGTTAGTATATGACTTTAACACTGGCTACCAAATGTGGGCTCCTCTAACTACAGCTTTTTCTTATTATCCTTTGGCCTGGAACCTAGCACAGGGTCTGACTCATAAGACGTGCTCAAATAAATATTTGTTTAATGAACTGAACAAGCAGGTAGTAAAATGTCCAGTTATTATTCTAGTCAGCTCTGAATATTTTCTAAAGTCTAATCATATCTTTGAATATTTGTGAGTATGAATAAAAATTACTGATACTCTAGATCTTCTCTTCAATTGAAAACATGCTTTCCACCAGAGAGCCAATCTTTCTAAAAAAGCATTATTAGGTGTTATGGACTGAATGTTTGTGTTCCCCCCAAAATTGTACATTGAAGCCCTAACCTTCAGTGTGATGGTATTTGGAGGTGGAGACTTTGGGAGTGGATTAGGTTTAGATGAGGTCATGAGGGTGGAGCCCCCACAATGGAATTAGTGTCCTCACAAGAGGAGGAAGAGACCAGAGTGTGGATTTTCTCTTTCCCTCCACCCTTCCCTGCACCCCCCATGTGAGGACACAGCGAGAAGGCAGTGTACTAGTCAGGAAGGAGCCCTCACCAGGAACCAAACATACCGGCACCCTGATCTTGGACTTCCCAGCCCCCAGAACCATGAGAACTAATTGTGTTTGAGCCACCCAGTCTTTGGTATTTAGTTACAGCAGCCTGAGCTAAGAGACCAGGATTAAACACACACACACCCCTTTCTGCTCATTAAGAACACATCTTCCTAACTGCTAATAGAAAAGCTTCTGCCTTAAGCCCTCATAAATTCCTGCCAGGGTGAGCTGATGAGACTACCACATGTCATTTGGATCCTGTCTCCCTGGACCAACAGGAATGCTCTTTTAATGACTTCCATCTCTGTTTTACAGGTAAAACTTCAGTGTATTTGGGAAAGTTCCAAATAGGAAGTGAAAAGACAAGAGGTCAGAGTTCTGATACCACCTAGCTGCTTGACACCGGGCAGGCCAGTTAGTTTCCAGGAACCTAAAAACCTTATTAAAAAAGAAGATTGGTCCAGGGGGCCAGGGTCTCTTCCATTTCTAAGTGAGGACATTGCATTAATTAGGGATTTCTAAACCTCTCACTTAAAATATGTGGAGAACATAACCAAGGGGCACTCAGCCCACTTGTACAGAAATATACATTGATAAAATATTGCTTAAACAATAATTACACAATACTGAATGAAAATTAGTTAAATTAACTTTCACAAGACTAAAAGGAAAGCAGACAAGACTTATAAAAATAGCTTCTTTTCCTAGTGCTCACTAGTGTCTCTTTGGAGACAGTTGGAGCCACTAGGAGCCACCTCACTAAAGCAGTCATCACCTTGCAGTTTTCACTGATGTCATCAGTTCAGTGACAATTTCATTGGCTGAGGAAAGCCACTGCTACTGCAAGAACTGGATGAGTTTATGGCATCAACAGCCTATGAATGATTCTTTAACACTATTAATTGATGTTTTAACCACAGTCTGGTTTTATTCCATTAGCGTGACTTTCCAGATGTTGCTTTATAGTTTATAAATAACAATGAAGCATGAACATTTTCTCAAGCATACAAAAATACGTAGCTTTCCGAGTGTCACGGGAATCTACCCAAGCACTGATAATTGTAGCTCTCAACAAGTATCTCACAATATCTTTTCCTGTTTTTACTAACAAGAGAGATCAAGCATGGATACTGTTTACTGAGATAATGCAGACTGTTTATAACCCACTGCTCTAATTATACATACCGAACATTCCCAAAAGTGTATAAACGAACAAAGTAGGGTCTGCCCTTCTCAGTCCCATGGGTGGAGGATCCCCTTGACCTTGGTCCTTGCCCCTAAGCTCACCAAGGTTTGGACAAAAAGTACTTTCAGAATCTTCTTTTGTACTTTCACTTGACCTCAGAAACTTGACCTTAGAAGTACTTACTCTTAAAAAAACAAGGCCGGGCGCGGTGGCTCATGCCTGTAATCCTAGCACTCTGGGACGCCGAGGCGGGTGGATCGCTCAAGGTAAGGAGTTCGAGACCAGCCTGAGCAAGAGCGAGACCTCGTCTCTACTATAAATAGAAAGAAATTAATTGGCCAACTAAGAACATATAGAAAAAATTAGCCAGGCATGGTGGCACAGGCCTGTGGTCCTAGCTACTTGGGAGGCTGAGGCAGAAGGATTCCTTGAGCCCAGGAGTTTGAGGTTGCTGTGAGCTGGGCTGATGCCACGGCACTCACTCTAGTCTGGGCAACAGAGCGAGACTCTGTCTCAAAAAAAAAAAAAAAAAAAAAAACACAAATATAACCCCCATTATGAGATCAGTTTGGGTTCTCCAGGATGTGCTTGTTTGTGGATATAAGGAAAAGAGGCATGGGGAGAAATAGCTGATCAATTCTACAGTAAATTCTCAGGAAGTTTTTCATGTCTGGGAACTATTTGGGTTTTAAACTCTTAGCCCTGATTTTGCCCTAAGCCCCCTGTTCCTAATCCCACCAAAGGCACCCTCCTCGCTCACTTTCTAAATCACAGACTCTCTCACCCTCCCAGAGCTGATGCTTCACATTAACTGCAACCACACTGCTGCTGTCTTTCCCACTAGGCACCGGGACTTCTCCTAGGGGTAAGTACGGTGTTAGTGCTCATGTTATCAGAAGACCACAGTTACGGCTAATGTTATTTCCTCATCTCATACACTGTGCACACAAGGTGACAGGATTCAACAGTCACTGGTCATGGGACCAGGTGGCTCAGGTGAAGTAAAAACAACAGGGGACTTAGTCTTTGGGGATGAGCCAGGTCAACATATAGGCAGTGGGTAGGACTTGGCCCCCTAGGGGCAAAATGCATAAGAGGAGTTCAGAGCTCAGACCCAAAAGAGATTTTTCTCATTCTAATCCCATCCAACCCAACAAACTGCTGCCAAATTAGTCAAATTAGTTTTTCCAATCCCAACAGCCTTTCCTGCTCAGCCACCCCAAAATTCCTCAGCTGATACTCACAGCCTCCCCCGGTCTAGCAGGAAGGCATGCTAGAGCTCCTCCCACCCCGCCCCCTTCCATCACCCCACTTGGCCAAGAGGCCAAGACATGATTCATTTTCACCTTCACAGCCACATCTCCCTCTGTGATGTTTTTGTCATGCTGTTTCCTAAACTGAAAATACTCTTCCCTCATCTAATCTGTTTGTTTAAACCCTGCCTTTATTCATTTAAAGATTGAGCCCTTTGAGTCTCACTGTGCCACGTGCATTTCAAACGCCACTTAAAAGGGAAAAATTCAATTCTACTCCTACCGGGATATCACGGCTATCACGCACGCCTGATCCTGCCCTCTTCTAAAGCCTGCAGCCTGATCCTGCCCTCTTCTAAAGCCTGCAGCACCTCACACGTTAGACTCTATCTTCTCACCTCCACCCTGGCCATTTGCTGGGGAGAAAAGACTAGGGAAGGGGAGGGTAGCCTTCTGCAGAAGCACACAGGCTAAGCATTCCAGGCCCCTTCAGAATGTACAAGAGAGCACTTCAAGAACAAAGGAGTGACTGACAACATATCAAATGCTGCTAAGACGTGAATGGTAAGAAGTGAAAAGCGTCCACTGCACAGAGTCCAAAGAGGTCAGAGGTGTGACCCTGGTGAGGGCCACTGTCACAAGAGTAGGGAAAGCAGAGAACAGATTGGGGGCAGGTGGGCAGTGTGCAGCAAAGAAGGAGGGAGCAGGAGGGAAGAGGCCGGAGACTGAACAGACTCACTTTGTAGCCACCTTTCCTCCATCCATACCCCCAAGTAACTTTAACAGGTCTTACATGTCCAAGACACCAATCATTGTTGAATAAATTAATTCAAACACAAAAACGAATTAGTGCTATCCCATATGCACGACCTGCATTAATATATACCAATGGTTTAAGCTGCCATTTTACCTTCAATTTTCCATTGAAATATTGCGACTTTTTTCCTACTACTGTAGACTGAAAATCAAAATGTTTCATGGAATTTTTCCCCTTTTGATCCTATGGGTGGGAAAGTACCTGGACCGTGAAGGGAAAGAGGAAGAAGAAAATCCTTCCTACAGATTTTGAGACATGCCACTTCTCCCTGCCATTGCTGAGAACGGAGGTTCCTAGCCTTCCCGCTCTCACGGGGCAGTTACTCAGGTGGTCACACAACCTGAATGTTGGTATTTCCACATTCACAAAACAAATACATTCAAAGACTCTACTTGCAACAGGAACGCAAGTCAGTTATTTGATATGATGCAGCTGCTAAGACAGGCATCCAGGCTCCACAGCTGCCTTCTGATAGGGCTGGTTCCACCTAACAACAGGCTTTCCCACCCCATTTAGAACTTTCCCAGCTCCTTAGCCTAGCGTGTCTCCTCTCAACCAAAAAAGCAACCAAACACATGGAAATTAGGAAAACAGCAGCTTTTAAATGATCCACCTCAGAAAAATTCTTGTCCATAGACATAAACACACCAACCTCAATTTTTCTAAAATCAGAAACAAGTTGGTCCTGTAAAAGGAGTTAATTCATTCAGTTTCTCACTACTAACCATAGACTTAATTTATTTGGTGATAAATTATAAAAATAGGGAGTGGTTTGCCTACCTAAAGGATTAAGAAAATGAGCGTCATTAATAATCATCTATGAGCCATGCCTTTATAATTATTTTTAAAGCTATTATAATATTAAAATCTCAGAGTACAGTCTTCCTTATATGAAATGATTGCTGAAAATCCACACTAATTGGCCAAAGTCATGGCTGACAATCACAGAGTGGAAATCAAATTTATGTACTACTAGTAGCAAATTTCTTCAGCAGGCTTGGTAGTTTCACTATAAGAGAAAAGAATTCAGATATAACAATGATGTGGGGACAGGGAGGGTTGCCTAGATGAAATACTTTCATGTCATTTATGTCCTGGATATCATGTACATATACCCATGGGATGTCCACAGAATTCAAGGAGATACTTAAGGTAACATAAACACTATGTTTACAATACTCGTGTTCTAGAAGTTACACACTATTGATCTGAAGGGCATAATACAGCTTCTACTTATGCCTAACATCCTCAAGTCGCCTTTCAAAACAACTGGGAGTCTGTATCAGTAAATGTTAAATCTAGGGCCAGAGAACAGAAGTAAAATAGGGCCCTGGGTTACAGACACAGCAGAAGGAATGAAACACCACAAGCCATCATTTGAAAATTGGCAAACCTAAAAGCAGAACTCCAGCCCTGTGATTTTTAGATTTGGTGATGTGTCAACATTCAAAAACTCTCGTGCTTCAAACTGGAATCTTAATCGCAGAGGTTCCGGAAGCTAAATAACTCAATATTCAAAGTTGTTCTTTCCCTTTAGCTTTACAGCTGGGCTTTATGCTTACAATAACATTTTATCTTCCTGACTGTTGGAAAATAATCATCCACATACTTCATCATTTTGTAATCAACTACAGCCTGTCATATATAAGAAAATTCTTCCTGGGTCTTTTGAGTCTGTAAAGACCAGTTAAGCTGTGAATAACTCAGGAATGCTCTCAAACTAACCAGGAAGTCTTTACAAGTGAATTTTCCAGAAGCCTCTTCTTTCCTGTTTGAAACTGGTCTGACTCCTCTGAGCATGTTGCAACACAGGCAGTGTTGGGCATCTCAGACACAGGACTGGCATGCTGCATTCAGATATTAGCAGTGACTGAACCGACTACCACACAGGGCTTTACAAAGCCCCTGCACGTCATCTGACCCAGCGATCTACACAGAGTCCTCGCAAAGCAGATTTCTCAGCTTTAGTTCTTGCTGAGGTAAAGAAGACACTTTTTGCTGACAACCATTTCCCCACAGTAGTATTCTCTAGCTAGTAGCTGACTCACACCAGAAGAACCCACTCCTGAAAATGTGCTAGTTTCATACTGATGACAAAATGCAAATACCGTGTGAAAAATGCCAACAGCACTTCACATTAGGCAACTGTCAAAGATGACAAACAATCACATTTCTCATGAAAACTACATGTAGCTAAACACACCGAATATTTGATCTCTCAACCATACTATGCAAACTATCAATAAAAACAGTAAGGATTTTCATAGTCAAATATGTCTGTGCCCATACCACACACACCCGCTGCAATTAAATTCAATATAATCCAGTTACTACAGGACAGTCACTGTATTGCAATGTGGAAAATGTTGCACTAGCAATAAAAGTGTTCCTTTCACTCAAGTAGTTGCTTCAATGTATTACCCCTTTGTAGTTCAAAGTCACAAGAGAAATGCTAAGTAGTAAAAGCTATTCAGAGACTTTTTAGAAACCATTTATTTCACAGTACTTTAAAATCAGTGCAGCTCACCTGTCAAGAGTTTTTCATTTTAGAAATTCAAATTTAAAACAGATGCCTAGAGTTTGACACTATGTATCAAGAGCTATACAAATCTGACCCAGTTATTCTGTTTCTAAAAACTTGACATCTATAGAAATACTGAGGCATACACAAAGATTTACCTTATCATTCATAGTAGCATATAGGTGGAAGGGAATCTAGATTGATAATTTTACGCAATTAAAAAAGGAAACTGTGGTACATTTAGAAAATAAAACACAATTAGCTATTAACAATAATTTTAGTAAAACATTCAGTATGTAAAAATGGTCCTGATATAAAAAGGACTGTTCCGTTCTTCTCCCCAACCACCCAGCCAGAAAAAGGCAGAACAAAATAAAAAGGTCATAGTTTGAACACAATTCAGGGTTTTGGGAAGCAGGTAGTTAAGATATAAAAAGCAATTCCCCAGTTTTTCAAGTGTGTATATGTAACCTGAATATCCCCAATATGTAGGATCAGCTTTCCAAGTCCAGTGCAATGCAAATATGAACCATGTCCCAGTTTGGTAAAAATTAAATGGTCACACACCCATCTCCCAGTAGTTTCTGAGTGGTAGGTAATGTCTCTAACAGTTACTCCCTAAGTCTGTGGGATTAAAGCTCCCACTATCAAATTCAAGACCTGAGCACTTCTCCTCCTTTTCTCTCTCATTCTCTAGAGTTCCCCAAAGTGGGAGGTGAAGGACAAATGGCTTCACCCACACAAAATCCACGCTGCTCTCTGCACACGCGCCTCTCAGGCTCCAGCTGCAACACCTTCCTAGCCCGGTCCACCACCACTGGACTCACTCTCAGAGGACGCCGCTCCAGCAGCACTCCTCCGGGCATCTGCTCGCCCTGCCTTAAGTTCTGTCACTACTTGCTGCTTCTATCACACGCACGCACACAAACACACCCAGCTGCTGCTCTGCTTGAGCCACCCAGGAGGTGAGGCAGGCCTGTCATGACTCAGGGTTTTTCCTGCTCTCTCTGAATGACAGACAAGTGACTCCCCTTCTTAAGTCCCTCGCCATGGAGAGGAGAGGGGAATCCCACAACAGAGCTGCCTGGCCCCTGTAGTGATACAGTTAATTCTGCCTGGTTTTTCTCTAGCCTCCTTCTTCCCAGGACTTGAAAGCCTCGGAAGAACAGACCCAAACGTCACCAAGATGAGCACAGCATTTCGCCAAATCTACAAACACTGCCCTCTTCACACCTCAGGACTTCTTCCTCAGTGAGGCTGGCATTTTGTTTCATTATCAGGGAGCTACCTTTATTCCTGGTAATCTGGCCCCACGCAAAATAGGGAGAATAGCCAGACACTGGGGTGGGAGAGGGTAGATAGGAAAGAATTTGTCACCTAACTCTGCACACTGGCACACTGAGCCTCAGCCCTGACCCAACAGGACCAACTCCACTCCCAGACATACACACAGGCATGGAAGACAGTGAGTGAAATGAAGGCGGATGTTACAAGGGGTCAGTCATGAGTAGCTCACAGTTGGTCTTTAATTTTATGATTGTGCTCAAAACTTTCTACAATGAGCATAATTACTTTGAAAATGTAGGGAAAAAACTGAAATGTAAACAAATCTGTGAGTGCTCATAATGATGATAGAAATTGATAACTTATTGAAAAAATAAAGAAATATACTGCAACCACATATAATTAGAATTATGTGCTAAAAACACAAGTGACTTAAAACAATATTGTCTCACTTAGGCAAGACTACAAGGATATTAAAGTCTTGAGAAAGTTATAGTGAAATGGCTAAGTGTTTTTTTTTTTTTTTAAACAAGATCATTCCATTTAAACCTCAGGATAAGAGGAAATTAATTTTGGAGATAAGAGATTATATGCTTAGAATCATGGAAAGCTTAAACATTAAGGAAACAATTAAAAGGCATAGAAAATTATATAGACCCTTTATTTTTGAAACTGGATAGGTAATAATCTCTTTGGAAGAAGAGAAAACAATTTAAACTCCATTTAAAAACAACTCATAATTTGCCCCAAAGCAGCCTCTGCTCTGATTTCCCCTTTATGTCAACGTGATCACCATTCTCTAGACTCCCAAGCCAAAGGAAACCAAACTAACTGCAAAGAGATGCCCATAATATTCTCATCAAAATGCATCAGTGGCTTCCCCCTACCTATAATAGAGTGCCAGCTCCTTAGGCTGGTACTCATGATTTCCCAGGGTCACTCACTGCTTTGCACAAGTCAGAATACAGAGCACACCTGTGCATGGTGGTCCCTGGAGCTGGGTGGCAGACTGCCCACCTATGCCCCAACGTGACTCCTCAAGCCCTGCTTATATGGTCCACAACAGAGTGGTTCTCAAGTGCAGCCCTTGGACCAGCAGCACCTACATCACCTGGGAATTTGCTAGAAATCCAAATTCTAGGGCCCTACAGACCTACTGAAACAGAAATTCCGCACATGGAGCCCAGCAGATGACTCTGATACACGCTAAAGCCGAGAACCACAGCCCCATGGAAACCCTCCAAACACACCTGACTTACTCACCGTCCCCAGAACATGGTTTGTACTTTCCTCTTCTGTCCCTCAGTCCACCAGACAGCTTCCTGCCATCTACCTAAATCCTACCTACCCTTCAAATCACAGATCCAGTCCTTCTTCCACCACAAAATCTTTATTGATCACACTAAGTATTCTTGTCATCTTTTGGACTCCAACAGAACTAATTCCCTGTACCACTTGCCCAACACTTATTAAAATGACAACAGAGCAAGAAAACGAGTCTTACAAACCTATAGCGCAGGGGTTACAAAACAGACTTTATAAAATACGCCAAATTTGAGTAAAAAGTAATGACATCCCGGAACCATGTGTTAAGAAAGATTCTGAGGCTGCACCCAAGTAGGAAGACAACATTTCAATTAGCAATGTCCCTGTGAGCAGTTTCTCAGGGGGAAGCAGGAGACAGCAACTGCATACTTACTACAAACTTCTCTTTCCTGCTTTAGGGTTTTAACCCAAACTGAGATGGGGGAAAGGGACTGCCAAAGACCCAGAGACAAAACAGAGTACAGGCAGCTTAACTTTAGGCCATCACTTTAATGCTCTGAGCACTTAGCAGACAGGTGTGTCTCCAACATGTCTGTAAGAAAGCAGCCCATGCCATGACAGGTCTCAGCAAATTATGGCCCAGGTTAAAGAGTTGTAGCACACTGTAAAGATAATGCATATCTAATTTCTCCCAAAATCCCACAGTTGCACTCTACCAGGCAATGTGAGGGACAAAAAGACCCAGTTCCTGTCAATATCTGTCATATGACACATACCACTTACCCACCCCTCCCCTCCTTTCCACTCCTCCCAGCACCATCTTTCTCTTGAAGTTAAAGAAACTAACCAAAAACAAACCAAAAATAAAAAACAACAACAACAACAAAATCCTGTCTGAGCCAGGCTCAGAGGATATGGATCCATCTATTTCAAATCCTGTTGCTGCTCTCGGTGCCAACACTACCCGGATCTTCCCTGTTACAAACCTACGTAGCTTTTAGCTCACTTACACCTCCACCTAAGCTATAAGCAACTTGAAGGCAGAAAGCAGGACTTGTTTTGACCCTCATGTCATCTAGTCTAGTGCCATGCATAGATTGTGATGAACAGTAACACACGCTGTGCCTGCAAAGTCCCTTTCTACTTTCAGACTTCCAATTTCTCAAGCCATCCCCCCACCTATAGGAAACAGAGTCTTGTTTTTAGAAACTTAGGGTATTAAGAACACAAAATTGATGGTACAATACAGACTGCAATGGATCGCTGCATGTATGTTACTCAAAGTAGAAGAGCAGAGTACACTCCCCTAGCACCTCCCTGTTCATATTCCTACTTAGGGAAGCCAGCTGTCCCTACTAGAGGCACATTAAAGACACTGCTGGAAACAACAGACACGTGATTCACAGTTAGAGATCTGCCTGTCTGGCAGGAAGGTTACATCTCTAAGCCTTGGGTTCAACATGAGGCCAAGTTTGAAAAACAAACCCTAGGAGATGATTCCATCCAGCCACACAGACCTTAATTCAATCGGCAAAGCAAGAAAACCAAATTTCCTAATGGCAAAAGGACACAGACACATGGCTGAAACTCAACTCTGGCATACCCGTCTTAGAACAGTTCAACATTAGTATAAACTTATGTCCAAAAGAAGAAAATTATGATGACTTTTAGCACATCACAGCACTTTCCACCGCCAGGCCAAGCCCGGCCAGAACTTGTCCGGTCTGGTCAGCAATGAATACAGCCAAACACTTATCTCCAGAGCCTCATGTGACTGTAGGCCACGAGGAAGGGCAGCCATGCTCTCCCACAGCAGAGAACCCACCCTGAAGCTTTCACCACCGTACCACGCCCTAGCAAAAGTCCTCAGAACTCTAAGCAGCATCAGAATGAACCATATTACGTGGTCTCAGTCAGGTAGGTCCACAACATTAATGCAAATCCCAATGCATCAAGCTCCAGTGCCACCCCGGTGGAAGAGCGACTTCTCCCCACGAAACCTTCACTCCGCAGCAGCATAGCTCCAAGTCAATTTGGATTAAACACACACGCACAAGGAAGCAAAAGGATCAGGAGGTTCTGTCCTATGCACACTTATCAAAAGGTCTAGAAAGATGATTCCTAGTCTGCTTGCCGTCTGTAGGGCACCACAGTGTATTTCTGGGGCAGAAATACACTTCACGTTGAACCAGAACAACTTACTATACTGCCATCCATGACATCTGCAAAAGGACAACCTTCTTAATAGCAGGTTATATCTGTCGCCCACTGGTGGGCCAATGGAAGGGAAATGCACCAGCAACAACTGAATTGTTATGCAGAGACAATATTAGAAGTAGCTATATTTTATATTATTTATGTGATGGAAAGTCTTAGAAATTATCAAAAATTCCAAAAATTCTACATCTGGAAAACTGGAAACTACCTTTGGAGAGCCTGGATTCAGATCTGAGCTTTTGTGCCCAGTGCTGTCATGTCCAACTTACTTAACACCTTTCTGTGCCTCAGTTTCCTGGTGTGTAAAATGCCGATGTTGGCGTAGTGAGGAACGAGTAGGACAATACCTGGTATGCAGTAAGCATTCTATCAGTGTTAACAAATACTGTCATCATCACCAGAGTCTGCCAACGATCCAGGTATGCTGCATTTTACACTGTGTTTTACATCATAATCTTGTGCAGAAGGAATTACAACCCCCATGCTATGGAGGAGGAAACTAAGAGTCAGTGTGAGTTATTTATTTGTAGTAATATGGTGACAGAGCCAGAATTCAAACCCAGGTCCACATTCCCACTCTGCCTTCTAAGTAAACCAAAAGGAGAGAAAGGCTAAGGACAGTGATAAAGTCGCCCTTCTCCTACCAGGCCAGGCCACCATATGCTGATTGAGCACATGTGAGAACAAGGCTTAGACAGGCCCCTGGTACAGCTCTAAGGTGGGATCTTGTTTTGGTTTCTGTGTGTGTGTGTGCACTTTAGGCTAGTCTCAAACTGTTGGGCTCAAGCAATCCTCCCACCCCAGCCTCCTGAGTAGCTGGGATTACAGGCGCACACTACCATGCCAGGCTTCAGGAAGGGTCCTACCCGTCACTGGCTCCATAGCAGGGCCCTAAGAAAACAAGTATTACTCTCTCCCAGCAACCTGTCATGAACTCTGCTCCTCTCCATCAGGGGCTCACCTAAAGCCCCTTTGTTTCTCCAGGCTGGGAAGTGGCCAGGAGGAGGGATCTAAGTTTTAGGTCTGGACTCCAGGAGTGAAGCTGCCCAGGGCAATTAAAGACCTTCAGGGAGGAAGGGCTGTGGCAGAGTGTCAGCACGGAGAAGGCAACAGAGCAAGCGCTGCTATGTCAGCTCGAGTCCCACTGGGGCTCTGTAAGTGACAAAATTTTTCTCTTATCTCTGCCTCTTCATGTAAGTCCAAAGGAAAAAACCAATCACACACAAGTGGCTAGGTAAAAGCATTATTTCAGTCTTATAAAATCTTCCACAGTACACAAGAAGCAAGCTTTCTAACTCCTGGGTGGTCACCATCCCACAAAATAAAGCCACAGAAAACAAAGAGGCTGAGCCTTAAAGGCTGTAAATAAATAAGTAAATATGTCACAGAACAGAGAAAGCTAGAGGGAAAAAGACATAAAGATGACTTTGATCCTAAAATTGCCCTTACATAACCCTCATCGTAAAGATACACTTTAAACCCTACAGACACAAACTCAGGTCATGTTCTCCACCTACGCACGCAAACCAAACCCGTCAAACAACATTGGATACCTGCAGAAACAAATTCTACCACGCAGATTCCGCTGAGAGTAAGAGCTCATGCTTACCTAGCCTGGGGATCTTAGATTTCAGCTAAAGGACCCAGGACAAATTAGGTCAAGAATGGGGAACAAAGAGAAGTAGATCTCAACCTGGTCTGACTGGAGTCAAATATAGGAATTTAACATGTACCAAGATGATAACAACAGTCAATGTTTATTATACAGGGCTAACTAGGTGCCAGGGACTATCCTAAACGCCTCACACATATTAACTCATTTCATTCTTGCAACAATCCTATGAATATTATTATTACCCCCACGGTACAGCTGAGAAAACTGAGGCAGAGAGAGGTAGGTAACTTGCCCAAGACAACATGGCTGGAATGGCAGAACCAGGTATGAATCACCCTGCCTCCAAAACAGACGCAGTGCTTCTTAAACGGTACAGGACGTCTTTCAGGCTACTCTCTAGAATTCAATGATTAAATAACTGTGAAAAAAACCGAAACAATCCAGGAGCTCTGAAACTTGCCTCTGTTTCAGAGCTGTCCAAGTCCTTAATGTACTGACTCACATTCTGAAGACCAATGTGGAGAACCAAGAATCTTCTGTGTATCACGTAGGTACATTGTTATACTTGAAGCTTTTATTACCGAGTGTGCATGCTTTTTAACAAACCGTTTTAACTTTCATCCGTGAAAAACAGATTATTGTTTTTAAATCCTTACTGATGACATCATAGCAACCCTGGAAACCACATACTAGAAAACATTAAAATGTCAGTTTGTTATAACTCATAATACAACATTTAAGCCCACAGAGGGATCTGAGTTGATTCCTAATACAAACTTTAAAACATAACACTGCTTCCCCAAGCTGTCACTGGGCAGCTGTAATCCTAAAATATGAAGCCTTCCTCTTTTCTCTGGAGGGCAACATTCCAAGAGATGTTGATATTAGCCAGCCCAAAAGCTACTTTCCACAAAACAAATTTAACGTTTCTTCCCAAGTAGTGTATGTATGTAGCAAAATTCAAACTTGTGACAGATTGAGTGGAATTATTAAAGTTTTGTAAAGTGTTTAAAAGAAAAAAATTATACTATCTTGTACATAAAATATGAACATTCATGAAAGTAAGGCCATACTAACCTCTAAGAAATAAGCATATGTTTGGAAGGGAACCCTGTATTTTTAAATATTTTTAAAGAACTCTATCTTGACAATATATTTTAACAGCTTCTTAATATAAAAAGTGTCCTTTCCACCAACCAAAAAAAAGAAAATTAAAGTAAAATACAGAAGACATTTTACCCAAATACTTTGTACACAAAGTGTTCTTTCTACCACTTTATTCCAGAATGCAGGAACTCTGTTAAAATCTTTCCTAATAAATGACAAAAGAGCTCCACCTAACTGCCTATATGTATTGCTTTTGGAATTCTAATCAGTTCCGCCCACCCAATGACTCAAACTGAAATATTAAGAGATACGAACAGCTGCACTCATCCACCACACCAAGAATAGCTTTCAGGAAACCAAGCTCCAGTTGGAAAACTACATTTAGTAACCTTACTCGACTTAAGAGAATGCTATGGGAAGCTTCTCACAGTTAATAACAAAAATGCCTGCAAAAGGTTTATAATAACATTTATAAAATTATGTATCTTCCCCTAGAAGTAAACAAGTTAAATGACTTTTGTCACCGTTTATACTCTAGGATTTTAAACTCATATATTTTTGTTAGGAATTCTCTGGGCGATAAAGGACGGCCAGTGCCTTGTCAAACATTCAAGAGAGACATTCTCAGAGGAATTGCAGCTCACGCACCAGGAGGCAGAGGCCACGTGGTACAAGTCTGAGCTAAAACATTAACCCAGTAAGCCTGTGCTCATTTTTCACTGATGCTGCTTTCTCACTCGCCTATTCCACCTTGCCCTAAACTTCCCACCTGTGTGAGTTGTGGTTAAAAAAAAAAAAAAAAAAACCAAATCTGCCAAGAGAGGGGAGAAAAGCAGAGTAGGCCTAAAAAAAAACACAAACCACGAATTTACAGTGTCCACTGGCAGGGCCACACACTACCGCCAGGTGGAACACAGACTCTAAGGAGAGAGGAAGCTGAAGTCCACTGATGTTCTCTGGAGAAGCCTCAGGCATTCCTGCCAGCTGGAAGGAAAAAAGTGCCCAGCGTAGTTTCAAAGTGGAGACGGCATGCCCCAGTGGGCAGAGAGAAGCAGCTGAGAGAACCTCCCAGGAAGGACCACCTTAAAGTAGCCTTAAAGCAAATTACTCATTTGGTTACATGAATGAAAAGAAGATAAGAAACATGAAAAGAGGCACCTACATAATCAAAACTCAATTTCACCAACATTTATTTACTGTTTATATTATACTTGGATGAATTATTAGGAAAACAGGAAGCTACGCAGCTCCAGCAAGGAGAAGGTTAACATTAAGCTTGCACTAAGCTCTCATGCCAGACCTTTGCATATGTTATTTCATTTAACCCCCACAGTAATACTTGAGCACATATTACTTTACCTACTGTTACAGGCTGAATTGTGTCCCTCAAAAATTCACAGGCTGAATTCCTAGCCCCCAGAATGTGACTATATTTGAACATAGGATCTTTAAAGAGGTAATCAAGTTAGAACGTTAAAGTGAGGTCATTAGGGTAGGCCCTCATGCAATATGACTGGTGTCCTTAAAAAAGATTAGGACACAGATATAGGCACAGAGGTAAGACCATGTGAAGATGGACACCTGCAAGCCAAGGAGAGTCCCCAGAGGAAACCAACCCTGCCAACACCCTGATCTCAGCCTTCCAGCCTCCAGAATTGTGAGAAAATAAAGCTCTCTTGTTTAAGGCTCCCAGTCTGTGATTCTTGGCCATGGCCATCCTAATGGACTAATACAACTGCTATACAGAAAAAGACACTGAAACTCAGAGGCTAAGTAACTTGACCAATGTCACAGAGCCAGTATGCAGCAGAGGTGGAATTTGAATCCAGGTCAAAATACAAACCACTCTTTCCAAGTACTATAAATACTGGCTACATTTTTTAATTACATCACATGACTGTAAGTACAGCATACAGAAATACAGCCATAAAACAACATGATATGGGCTATAATTCCTAAGTGCTTGTGACAAATGCTACTGTATCAGCGAGGCTACGGATCGGAGTTAAACTCAAAACTGAGATAGATTTCCCAATTACGTCATTCAGTCCAAGGTCCAGGTAACACCTGGCCTAAGGCAGTGGTGGCAAAGAAGGAGAGAAATGGCTGGTGTCTGAACACATACTCCATACTCCATAAGCATGTGATCAAAGATGACAGCGCCAAAACGTCTTTTATGCTTTTCTCGGACCCTCATGTGCATAAGAGATAGAACGATTTTTCAATACCCCACATTTTAATTATTCTTAGCCCAATGAAGTACTCCTTATTCTGTGGTTAGACAACAGTGAAATTCAATTCAGGCTCTCCTCTTTTCCTCCCTCAACACATATCTTAATTGCAGCCACTGGTTTTTAAACCAGGGTACAAAGGAAAAACAGGTTCTGAGAGAGTATCCTACAGTTTCTTACCTGAAAGGATCGGGCACATTTTAACCAATGGAAAAAACTATCACAAAAAGATTCCCAATTTTCAATTAAAAGACAGTATTTATGTGGCATGAAAGCTACACTGAATATAATTTCATCTTTGTTGATTCAAGAGGATTTTGTGAATCCGAGTAATCATTATAAATAATAATCATTGCTGTAGAAAGAACCTGTTAACATATGGAAATTCCAGGCAAACACTGTCAGCCAACAGGGAACTTACTATGTAAACAGGAGTATCGTGGCACACATTTGAAATACAGTCCTTGCTGCATGGTTTATTTTTAATGCCCGTAATATGATTAAAACAACAGAGAACAAAGAAACGTAGAAACCTTAAAATGTATACTTGCTTTCTAAATAGGGGATTATCTTAAGTTTTCAATTATGGCCCATTATATTTTCATTTTTCCTTCAAGAATATTTACTATTATCCCTAAAGACCAGAACTACTATATATGTTGAGAAAATGCCCTATCATTGAAACAAGTTAGTGCTACCTTAAAGCACTAATCAGTTCCTCAGAGCAATAATGATATCTCACTGCATAATTTTCCCCCATTTTTAAGTATTTAATTATTTAAACAAAAACTTTCAGAAACATAAAAGTTGTCATCAATTTCAGTTTCTACAGTTTCTATCATCTATTTCTACTTTAAAACTGGCAAAAATAGTATGTTTTTGAAAAAATGAAAAACTTGGCAGAAGAGATTCCTCGAACGAATAATTACTATGTTCAAGTCTCTGGTTCCAGAGAAAATTTAGTGAGTAAAATTCATTAAATCCTAACCTTTAATTACTTTTTGTTTTAAATTAGGGAGTCTGCTGTGATAGGAACAAGGAACTTGGCAAGCTACTAACAAATCTGCAAATTGATGTTAATGGTGGATTTTTTAGGCTTATTTGACAGGTTTACAATGTTTCCAGACACTCAAAGCTACTCGTATGTAAAATACTTCGTATCAGGACGTATTTTACAACATAATAAAGTAATAGAAGTACTGCCATGCTCAGGTAGCTGATTCATTCAGCCTGAAATCAGGCTGTAGCAATAGCAGTCGGGGGCAGGGTCCAGGGGAGGGGTCTACAGGACAGAGGGCCTAGAGAGGAAAAATATGCCATCTACAGTATAACTGCGGCTGCCTTCACCAAAAACATAAGCCTCCCAAGGTCAGCAGCCATATCTTATCCTTTCCCAAATACTCAGCAGCTAGGACACAGGCCAGCCAAATACAGGTGTTTATTCAGTGTTTGAAATATGATTTAAATGTTTGAAAGCCACCCTGAAATACTCAATTAATAAATGTACTCTTCATGCCTGATAGACCTGTACTGTACCAGTTTTGAGGAGAGAAGTTACTCCCTAGTGTATTCACATATGTTTCACGACTCTACAATTTTGTATCTTTGCTTCCTTCCTATATAAGGTGCTCTAATTTATCTGTTCTATTATTTAAGATCCATTCCCTTGATCATACAAATAATGTTATTCCCTGGTCTTCTATCCCCATCATGATTATTTTCAAATCTGCATTTTTGCTAGAGAAAGGATTCTAGTTGAACAAAATCCACAGGTTAGTAGAAGAAAGTTGTAAAGTGTTTTTGTTTGTTGTTTTTTTTTTTATCAATGGGGGTCTATGCTGCCTAGGCTGGAGTGCGGTGGCTATTTACAGGTGTGATCATAGCACACTGCAGCCTCAAACTCCTAGGCTCAAGCAATCTTTCAGCTTCAGTTGCCCAGATAGCTGGGACATGCCACTGCACCCAGCTTTTATTTTCAACATGATTCTTGGTAACCTGTTGATACAGTCTCAGTCTTCTTTTATAGGAGCAAATATGGCTATTTTTCAAAGGTATTGTATAGGTAGACCTCAGTCCCCTCACAATGCTTTTCAAAATTCTGACACTAGATGTGAGGGAAACTAAGTTATCACTCAGAGCACCTACATAATTTTTTCCATGTGGGTTTAAAAAAATGGTAAATTCTACAGCCCACACATAATAAGGCTTCACTCATATTTCACCCAGCCAACTTTAATTACAAAAAGTATTATTTACCAATCTCTGTCCTTTGAGAAGTAAAAGAATGTTTTGAGAAGAGAGGTCCTGGTTAAATAAGCTTAGAAATTGATGGGTTTAAACAAAGCTAAATAGGTTTCTTTACTGGGGGATTTGCTTTAATATACAGTCAGGCCCTTTGTATCCATGGGTTCTGCATTATGGACTCAACCAATCTCAGATTGAAAACACTGGGGGGAAAAACGGATGGTTGTGCCTGTACTGAACATGTACAAACTTTTTTCTTGTCATCATTCCCTAAAACAATAGAGTGTAACAACCATTTACATAGTATTTGCATTGTGTTAGGTATTATAAGTAATCAAGCAGTGATTTCAAGTATAATATGCATGGGTTATATGAAAATACTATGCCATTTTATGTCAGGGACTTAAGCATCTGCAAATTTTAGTACTCAAGGGGTTCCTGGAACCAATCCCCCAAGGATACCGAGGGATGACTACAATCACTGGATAGTGCATCTCCAAGAAGGGAGAGAAGATGTCATGACTTACAGAAGGATTCTGACTCCAGATGCTATTTTCACGGAGCTTCTTTCTGTCAGCACTAGCATTCCCCAGAACACACACTGAGACCTGCTGGGTTAAATGTCACTTCTGTTTTACTTCAAAAGACCCAACACAATGAAAAGACACACTGGTTACTTTGCAATTTGTCAGGAATGAAAACGGATATGGCACATTGAAACACACACACACCCCGTCCTAATGTGTGCTTTACAGTACTATGACATGGAAACACTTGGCTGTGGATTATGTAAATGTCACTCAAAAATATTTGCTAAATAGATATTAAGTTACTCATGTCATGATAAATTATCACTAATAATTAAAAGAATTGAAAATGTCATGGATTCCTGTATTTCTCTACTTCCTTAAAATGCAATGACATTACATCACCATTAGTCCATTATTCTAAGACTATTCTACTCTAACTTGGAGTCTATAAACACCTACAAGGGTTATGAATTGACTTCAGAGTATCTACAAGCCCTAAAATTATAAGATGACATCTATCTGGGCATTTTTGTAAAAAAAGCAGCTTCTACTTTATTAGACACTCAAAGGGTTCCATAGCCCAAAATATATTTTTAAAAACACTCCCTATGGACCAACATGTTATTGCAAAGTAATTTATAGCTCCTTAGCATATCTGCCAAATAAAGGGCATTTCATAAATGTTTGCTGAATTGATTGATTCCAAGTTTGGAGGTTTTTTAGCTCAGAAGTCACTATTCTATTACTGCATGGGAACTGGTGTGACATTAGCCACACTGCAAAGTCACCTCCCACAGAAAAATCACTTCCTACAAGGGCAGATGTGCCTGTCCTTTGGATGCTATTTGCTGACCAAGTTCTCTCAGGGCAAGCTCAGACCAGGGTCTCCAGCCTCATCTCTCCCCAGGTCTAGCAATGTCAAATCTGAGCCCCTGAAGTGGCATTGAAGGCTACCGTCCCACCTTCATCTCACATCACTCCCCCACCAAAACTGACTATCAGTAAACAGCACTTGTACTTTTCCATCCAGTTTTCTCATAAATCTATTACTCGGGAACTTGCTCATGTTCCATTTTCCATGAAACCTGTCCAACTCCATTCAGTTCCCCGTGAACGTATCATCCAATATCCTACACTTACAACAGTGTTTCTCAAAGGGTAGTCTCAGACCCTGCAGCAGACCTCTGACAAAACGTGAGTGGAGACCAGAAAACTGCATACTTAATGAGCACCCTAGTTGATTTTGATTCCCACTAAAGTTCAAGAATCACTGTTTATGGAAGGCTAAATTTATGATCTATACCAGTTATGCTTAACCCTGGCTACCTATGAAAATCACCTGGAAAGCTCTCTTTGGAATCTCCTTATAGATCTCTAAAAAAATACCAATGCCCAACCTTCACCCCAAAGCAAGTAGAATAAAATCACTCAGCCATTTTTTTTTAGAAGCACTGGTATTTTTTAAAGTTTCCCAAGTGATTCTGAAGCACAGTGAGAGTTGAGAACCAACTGTTCTACAGTCGTTATCTTGCAATAAATCTTACACATCCTTATTATGAGTTTTTTTGTTTTCATATTATTAATTAACTCATTCCAATTTTACTTTCCTCATGTTTATGTCCTGTCAAAGTTTATTTCCCATTGTAACCATGGGACCGGCTCTAACTGAGCCTACTATGTTGATAACAAAACATCGAGTTACATTTTAGGTTTAACAGAAGCAAAACCTGCAAGTAACGTAGCCCAAGCATGCATAGTAGAAAAAGCTTTGACCTCTAATACCCAGAACCAACATTTCTCCCCTTAGAACTAAGAAGACCAGGATGTGACCGGAACCTGAACTCTGGAACTCTTTCAGAAGCAAGGAGTCCATTGGCCCAGAAGATGCAGGGCTAAAATCCGCCTCAACATAGGCGGATGGTCAAATTAAATGGTCAAATTTAAAGCCCTCCAATCAAACTATGCCAAGCCAACATTCCTAAGCCCTTTCCCTTGCCCTCCAAACCCATAAATTTGCCCCAGATCCCAAATCAAGGGGACAGGTTTGAGCCTGCTCCTGTCTCCTTACTGATGCCATTCTCTTCTCAAAAGCCAGCCCTGTGGCAGGCCAGGCAAAGTGGCTCACGCCTGTAATCCCAGCACTTTGGAGGGCCACAGCAAGAAGATCGCTTGAGCCCCAGAGTTCAAGACCAGTCTAGGCAATGTAATGAGACCTTGCCTCTACAAAAAAATAAGAAAATTAGCCAGGTGTGGTGGCATACACCTGTAGTCCCTGCTACTCAAGAAGCTGAGGTGAGAGGATCACTTGAGCCCAGGAGTTAGAGGCTGCAGTGAGCTATGACTGATACTGCACTCCAGCCTGGGCACCAGAGCAAGACCCAGTCTCAAAAAAAAAAAAAAATGCCACAGTTATTGGCCTCTGTGCACATCAGGCAGCAAGCCCATTTGCTCGATAATACTTTCTCCTTAATTGTAAAAGTCTGTTGTTATCCTTCACAACCCCCAGCAAATGGATAGATGAGCAGCTGACACTTGTTCTTTGATTAGCAACACTCTATCCCACTCCCCAGCCCAGTCCACTTAGTCAAGTAAAAACAAAAAGCAATAGAAATAATTAATCTTTTTTGCTATTTCACCTACCCAATCAACTTTCATTTTCCTTTTCCTGCACCCATACCAGGCTACCATTCCATATCTGCTTCAACTAATTCTCATAAGATCTGCCAATGCTAAAGAGTATAACCAATTAGAAGACAGTAACATTAATTGGTAGCATACTTGGATTTCAAAAAGCATGATTTCTAATGGCAGAGAATCTGGCGGTTTCTGATTTGGATGTAAACATGAAAACTAGAATCAAGAGAATGAACAAGACAAGATACTGTTGCTGCTGGTCTACTGCTACAGAAAGGCCAACGCAAGCAGCTACTCATTTAATTCAACTCATTTAACTTTCCGCCTTCTTTTGTCCTAGGAAAGCCTTCTCAAAAATCACCTTAAAACTTGCTTAACACCAATCAGCACAAAAATCTTCAGAGTCCAGTACTGTGAGAGGTAAACTCGCCTACATATTCTAAATGGGCAGATTCCCCAATTCATATTGCTTGCTGTTACTTGGTTACAGAATTCCAGGCAATTACATTTTATAGAGGATAAATATAAAAGCCTGACATAATTGCTAACTCCCCAACAAAAAGCATTCCTCCCATTCACGAAAGACTGCCGCCTCTCCCACGGAGAAGGGGAAGAATAAATCCAAATATCGAGTTTTCAATAAGAGAGGAACCACTAAAATGATGCTGCAGATTCACATGGTATGAATTGAATGCTGACGTCACAACCCACCCAAAAAGTACCAAAGAAGCCACATACAAATACAACACACTTGTGGTCTGACTTGCGGTCAGTAAAGAAATTACCATTAAAACATTTGCTGACTTCTGGTCAGTAATCACTATGAAAAGGGGAAAACCCTGGAAAATATCTAAAACAATTTTAAATAAATTTAACTTTTAAAGAGCTTAACCCTAATTTATAAAATAAACTGCCTCTTGGAAACTGTTACCTATAACCAGCTCTCTTCCAGTTCTCAGTCAGTCAAGGGTTCTTAATTTCACAGTTTCTGCAAACCTGACAGGCTGGCGGCCACCCAGGAACTACCACCTGTCAGCTTTGAAAATCCCACCCACCCTTCACAGGACAGCAGGGCTTTCCTATTGCTCCCAGAGGCCACTAACACAGCCCCCTTCAACCGGGACTTAGGGTTAGGGCTAGCCACAAACGAGAAAGTCTTTTCTTCCCCTAGTTCTGTACTATTGCCTCATTCCTAATTAAATGGCACTCAGATAGTCAAGTCAACAAGTCAGTATCTCTTTCTTACACTGTCCCTTTTTTTTAAAAGTTATTTTTCATGAAAGACACAGGGAACTTCCAGGGGAGACTTTGGAGAAATACAGTCTTAAAAGGAGCCCAGTCTGAAAGAAGAAATAAGACATGAATAAGAGTAAGCAATGAGGAACAGAGTTCAAAACAAGAGGGGGAAATGATAGGGGTCAAAGTGAAATCAGTAACAAAGCAGGTCTGGCCATCTCCAACACAGCAGGTCCCTCAGAAGGCCAGGTATGGACTTGGGAGACAAACAGACAGACCCTTTCAGTTGGAGGACCACCCCCAGCCCAGGAAAAGAACGGCCCCTTCCCAGCTGCACTCCCAAGTCCCGTATTTGCTGCTCTTTCCAAAACAGGCACACAGAGAGATGTGGACTCAACTCCTGACCCTGCCAAGTCCAAACTTTGTAAATTTGGATGAGCTAGTTAAGCTCTCTAGATCTCGATATCATCATCTGTAAAAATTTCTATGCTAACTGGACAGGTATGGTAACCTGACACACCTCCTGGAGTTATTATGAAAATCGAATGAGCTAAGCATGTAAACTAAGCCTTTCGTAAATAGTCAGCCTCTGCAAATGTCAGGTGTAGATACTGCATATTATCCTCCCAAACTGGAAGGGTTGACAGCTTGAACACGGGGAAGCAGCAAGGCACAGATGCAAGACCACGGGATTTAAAGTTAGATCGAGGCTGCCCAACAGGGTACCCACTTAGCCACACAGGGCTAGAGAGCACCCGAAATGTGGCTGGTCTGAATGGAGAGGGACTGTAAGTATAAATAAAATACACAGTGAAGTCCAAAGATTCCATTTCCACAAAAAGAATGAAAAATATCTCATTAATCATTTTTATATTGGCCAGGCAAAGTGGCTCATGCCTATAACCCTAGCACTCTGGGAAGCCGAGGGTGGAGAATCGCTTGAGCTCAGGAGTTCGAGAGCAGCCTGAGCAAGAACGAGACCCTGTCTCCACTAAAAATAGAAAAAATTAGCCGAGCGTGGTGGCACATGCCTGTAGTCTCAGCTCCTCTGGAGACTGACACTGGAGGATCGCTTGAGCCCAGGAGTTTGAGGTTGCTGTGAGCTAGGCTGATGCCACAGCACTCTAGCCCTGTCAACAGAGCAAGACTCTACTTTAAAAAATAATAATAATTTTTATATTGACTACATGTTAAAATGGTAATATTTTGGATATATTGGCCTACGTAAAATATTAAAATGAATTTCACCTGTTTTTCTTTTTTTTTTTTTTTTTTAAAGTCATGACCTCACTCTGCTGCCCAGGCTGGCACACAGTGACTACTCACTCACGGGCACAACTGCTGGGCACTACAGCAGTGAACTCCTGGCCTCAAGGGATCGTTCTGCCTCAGCCTCTTCACCTTTTTCTTTTTTAATTGAGGTTCTTAGCAAATTTTAAATTATGCAGCTGGCATTATCTTTTTAGTGGACAGCAATGTGTTCCACTTTGATTCATGAATTCACTCTGCCGGTTACCTACTCTGGACAAGTTATTTCACCTCCCAGCCTCGGTCTCTATACGAGTAGAGATGAAAGTTCTTCAATCAGACAACGTACAGAGTTCCTAGCACAACACTGGTAGGCGGAAGTTTAACGAACTGATTAATAATTCATTCATTCAGCAATTATCTTAGTACCCATCAGGTGCCAGACATTCTAAGACAAAAACCCCTGCCTCAATAAGGCGTCCATTCTGAGAAAAACAATAATTAAAATAGATACATAAAGAATACACCACATGTTCGGTGGTCAGTGCTAAAGAGAAAAACAGGCAGGCAAGAGGGCTAAAGGGTGGGGAAGGAACAGCCTCCCTGAGCCAAGCACTAAGCATGGACCTATTATTACTGTTACACAGTATCAGCATCAAAAACTATTAGCCAACTGGTGCAGGGTTTCTTTTTGGGGTGATGAAAATGTTCTAAAATTGACTATTGTGATGGTTGCGCTAATCTGTGAATATACCAAAAACCATTGAATGGTACACTTTAAATGGGTGAATTGTGTGGTGTGTGAATTTTATCTCCATAAAACTGTGGGAAAAATAAAATGCATACCAGAAAAAAGTATTAGGCAAAGGTTTATACAACATAATTGCACCAGATTCTTTATAGAGTGAAGTGAAAAATGGTTCCTTCTGATAAAGAAACATTTATAAAAGCAACAGGGGCACGCAAAGTAAGCCATGGCACACGCACTGGGCTTGTACTTGCACTGTGCCTGCTCCTCAATCAGCCAGACCTCTTCCTTCTGGCTCTGGAGAGGTGGCAGTCGTGAGCAAACCTGTTGTGTATCATAGGTTACAGCTGACTGGACAGGGACAGGCACCAGATCCCGGAGCAGCCTACAGGCAGACTGGCCAATGACCAGGATGGGCCAGGCCTAACCACCGGTTCTAAAACAAAGACAATGGTAATTAACTGGGCCAACCAGATTCTCTTAGGAACCTGACTGAAGAATAGGGACGTGGGCAGGTGCATAGCAACAGCAGGTGAGGCTGAGAGGACACTCAGAGTAGAGACCCATGAGTAAGCCAAAGTCTGGGGGAAGCAGAGAGCTGTGGACAGACAGAAGATGTCAGTTCTACAGCAGATGGAAGGCTGGTAAAGGGAAATCAGGTGATAGACAAGCAGCAAAGACCGGGAAGACCAGCTGGGTTACAAAGCCTTCTACTCTAGACTGCCCTGTGTCCCCAGTGACTTCCTGGTCTGGTTTCCAATTTTCTCCTCATCTGCCAAGCTGAAAACATTATTAGCTTTGATTTAGATTTTTCAGTAAATCTAAAAAAGCCACTATATCCCGCTTTCCATTTGGCATCACTCGTTACTTCTTTCTGTCTCCCCCCACCGCTCTCTGCAACGGCACTACCACCCAGCCTAAACCAAGGCCCCTCCCCTCAAGGTAAGCCTTTTTCATATCAGGTATCCCTGAATGCCCCCTTCCCATAATCTGATGAGAAAACAAAACACTTAATAACACAGAACTTTTGTGTTTTGTATTTCCAGAACTAGACTGCAAATTCTAATAAGGCAATACATTATACCTTTGCATGTCTCCTTCTAACTCTTTAAGAACCAGTAACAGTATAGTAGTCCTGCCTTTTCCATGGGGGATATGTTCCAAGACTCCCAGTGGATGCCTGAAGTTGCAGATAACATCAAGCCTTATATATATTGTTATTTCCTATATACAAACCGTACGGTGTGACTACACTAGACAAAGGGATGATTTGCATTCCAGGTGGGATGGAGCAAGATGGCGTAACATTTCATCACACTATTCAGAATGGCACACAATTTAAAACTCATGAGTTATTTCTGGAATTTTCCATTTAATGTTTTCAGACCGTAGGTAACTGAAACCTCAGATAAGGGGGTACTGATGGACAGTTCACATTAATAGTGCTCAATAAAGACCTGTGGATAAACTGATGTTAAATGGAGAAACACTATTAAGATTCTCACCTGTAGAATCTTTTAACTGGTTTTGGCAGATCCAGAAATCAGCTCATTCAACAGTCATGCTCATCTTTTTCTTCCCTTGCCTTCCTCTACAACAAAAGCTGGATCACAGACAACTCTGTCCCAGACTTGCTTGTAGCTAGAGAATGAAAACTGGGGCCAATGAGATACCAGCAGAAGCCTATTGGAGAGTCCTGGGAACACTGTGGACACAGCTCTTTCCTTTTTTCCTCTGTCTCTGTTCCCTCCTAGAGGGTGGGTGGGTATAAGGCCTAGGCCATCTTGCAACCATGAGGGAAAAGCCAAGAAATTTTTAGAATCCTCAGTCTTGACAACCAGCTGGCACCTCCCAATGACTTACTATGTGAGAAAAAAAATCACCAGTCAGGTCCAGGTCTGTCATCTGGCTCTTTCGTTACGTGCAGCCAGTCATTGCCGATGGCTCCTCAGCACATAAGTGAGATAAATAACGCAAAATAAACCAAGGACAAAATACACAGCCAACAGCCACAGAGGCTGCCTCACAATGCATGCATACACACACACACACCCCTTTCGTGATGGTCCAGCTTCTGAAAGAACCAAATATAAAAGTATAACCTATACTATATATCAGGGTAGAAGAAAGACAAGAGGCAGTATCAATTTTACTGTGTTTTTGAGAGCAAAAATAAAGCTACTCCATAAAACGCTTTCAGCAGCTGGGCAAAGAAAAAGCCAATGATGTTATTAGTGTTTTCAAAAAGAGCTTCTTTCTTTCTTTCTTCTTGATAACATGGTACTGACGATATTCTCATAGCTAGGATCCCTTCCTGCTTACAAAGAATCAAATACAATGGAAGGCCTTGCAACTTTCTAGGAGAAATTAAATGGGAAGAGATGCCATGAACACAGATCATCCAGACTGAGATTACCACAAGAACCAGTTATGTAAGAAAAAATTTAATAGGTAAAAATGAATTTATTAAGTAAAAATTTTAATAACAACAAAATGACATTTTGTTCTTCTTAAAATAACAAGTACTTCAAATATTACAGCTTTGGTTTTGCTTCAATAAGTTTGCTTTTATTATATTGTTTGTGAATTTTTTTAAAGCTGTCATTTTGAAAGGATTTTAATATATCTTCAGGGACTTTGTTTTATTCTAAGAAAAGAATGTACAACTTCACTGTGTAGCAAAGTCATTTTTGTCTTTTTCCTGTTATTTTTCTTTATGTGAAAGAAATTTAACACTAATACCTACCTTTACTCATGTATAATAGTAAAAACTCACCCACATTCTCTCCATATGGTGAAAGACTAAAGATAAATCTGTATATAACTTTCAGCACATTGAATATAAGCAATCATTAAAGAATGACAATAGAAATTCAACCAAAAGAATTAAACTGCTGCCAACCACAGCTGAGCTCTTCTTTCCATCCGGAGGCAGTTTGGGGCCCTCAGAAGTACATGAACACTGTCCCAATGGTGCCTCAACTCCTCCTAAGCTGGTCTTCATGTTCTGAAGTTTCATCAACTTAACTTAGGTCTTTCTTAGAACTAGCATTAAGCAGCAAAGGAATGGAAGCCCCAAAGTATGAAACAATGTCACATCATCTTTGTTCAATTCATTAAATTCTCTAAGCATTAAGAGAAGCTCTTACTCACATGAATTTAGTGGTTGAGCCTCAATACTTTCACACTCTCATCCTAATGTAAATTCTCAACATACATAAATATAATGTATTTTGAAGATAGTTTTTCAAAAGGAAAAAAAAATCATCCTTTAAAATATCATTTCCTTATTTACTTGTCCATTAATACTGCAAACAAATAGATAAGAAGATTGGCTTCAGTAAAGACTCAGCACTAAAAATGAGTTCCATGAATCAAATGACAGGACAAAGCAGACACCTATGTGGCTGCGGGGGCATGTTCTGTCCTCAACAGAGCGGGTTGGACATTCTCTGCAGATCTCCAGCAGGAGTTAGAAGACCAAGACTTTAATTCTAGCTTTCTATGTGCAAATTGAAATTTACTAAATTCAGCATCTATTGTGTAAACTCTGAAATGTTTTTAAATCAACTATAGTATCTTCATTGATATTGTCTGAGACTTTGCCACATGACTTTGGACAAAATTCTTTAACCATCTGGATAGCAAGTTTTTCATAAGTGAACCAGGAGAAATTTCATTTCAGGAGAAATAAATTCAGAATACCATTAACTAAAGGGAATGAAAACACATCTAAAAAGAAAAGGAATGGCTATTATTTGTGAAGACTGGCAATGCAGTTTGGCAGCATGAGACAAGCAGCAAATTTAATCAAGGGTCCAGATCAGCATTAATAGTAACGGATATTCCACAAAACAAAGAAAAACATTTTCCTTTAAGAGGATAAATAATACCAGCCTTTGGCCATCAATGATAAACCATGTAGTCTGAATATGACAATATCGAGCCGTGAGTACAGATCAAAAGTATGTGCCCTTTAGATTGCTAACAGAGATATTACTTTTTAAATTCTGCGTTGGTGAAAAAGCAAACAACAGTAATCTCTTTTTATTTTTTTGTAATGCAAATAGAATAGTATAGCCATTATTCCAGATCATCTGAAATTGACTTTCTTTCCTGTGACTTTTAATAGTTTAAAGGAAGTTTCAATCACTTCATGGAAAATTTTTAAATTCCCTAAAGTAAGCTTTGCAGACATTATAATTCTGTGGCTTTCCACAAGATAATACCCCAAATCGGGTTTGCGAAATACTGTATCAATGGCAATAATGTATGCCCATCTAGAAAACTAAAGGCTTCAGAGATCGTGTAACTCGTAGGGGTCTCAGCTTTCTAGGTGAGTAATTTGGGGCAAGTATCTTAACCTCCCTAAACCCAGGTTCCTAAATAGCAATATGGTATTTATTATAAGAGTAGCTATTGCACAGAATTGTTCTGAGAAATAAACACTAATCCACGTAAAACACTTGACACAGTCCCTGAAACACAGTTAAGTGTTCAAAAAAAAAGCAAAAGAAAAACCTATTAACTATGACTACAATAGCCACCACCATGATTATTAGTTCCAGTAAACTTACAAGTTTGTTTTAGTACATCTCAGATAATGTTTAACAATATCTAGACTGATAAGTAGATTATCAGACCAATTAAAATCTAGCATCTCTAAGACAACAGTAACCTACTCGTTATTATTTTAAGTTGAAAGTATTTTATGTGTATCTTCATTTAAACAAATTCAACATATAAAAATGAGTATTCTCACAAAAAACAAAACTAGTTTGGGAGATGACTACTCCCTTTAAAGAGATCATCACCAATCCCTCTTCAATAATAAACACAGTTTAGTTATATCTAAACTATAACCAGGTTACACACATACGCCTGTACAAAGTACAACCACAAAGCTGAATACATATTAATCCCATTCTATTCTAACTTTTCTTCCTAATACAAACTCTAAGTTTTGGTATGCATTTGTTAAACTGTCACCAAATCTGGAAGAAAATTGACACCCTTCATTCTACGGTGGCCCCTGGAACAGCTTCCAAAGCCCAAAAGCTCACTGTGGCGTCGGCTTCCAGCGAGCTACCAACCCGCTTTCCACTCCTTCCCATTTTGTTCTCACTGCAGACGTTAAACTGAGGACTTGTGTTGACTCAGAACCACGCTTTCAGCTTTAAAGCTTCTGGAATGAAAACGTCAAAGTCACAAAATTCAAAGGTCTTTAAAAGTTTCCTCTTTGTCTTGTGGACAAAGAAGCACTTTTGAAAATCTTTTTGTTCTGTGACTGTCAAGATAAATCAGTCCTGCCACACTCAGGTAGCCACTGCCAAAAGGCACTCAACCATCTTATAGCAAACAAAAAACTGTTAGCTGTGGTTAAGTGATACATCCTGTTTCTGGATGCATGACTGTTCATCAACAGGTTAATTTGCATAGCCATTCAAGCCTTTTTAGATAATATCAATTAAGACACAGAAGTCAATTCTAAAAGATTTCAGCATTTATGTAATATTTAACCATCTCAATTCCCCTAGACCAGCAATGAAAAGAAAATAATGCAAATAGGATTCAAATCCTTACTTTAGGTAACATCCAGCATATACAATAAAACAGAAAGAAGGAAAATATTTCCAGAGACTATCATATAATTTCAGAAGAAAGTTTAGTCAACTTTTCTAGATGCTTACAGAATTCTCAATTGGTCTCAGATTTAAAATTAAATCAAGAATATATAAAATTAGAAAAAAAAACATGTTCTATTTTCGTTCAAGAAAATTTTTGTTTGCTTAGAGGGAAAAAGAATGTAAAATTACTCAAACCACTCTCCTGGATGAATTACACTCACAAAGATCAGTTTGTGATCAAACAATACTTTGTTTCTCCAAAAATAAACAGGAGCACTATCAGTGTCAGAAATTTAAATTCAGCCAGTAAGTTGCTACTGAATTTTTAAAATATTTTCTTGGCCTGTACCAAGCTAAAATGTTATAAATATTAAGCATTTTAATCTAAGTTTTTTCCACAGTGATCCACACTTCAGTGGTTCACATTGTAAGTCACAGACACCTCATTGTAACAACCACCTTGACCTTGTATCCAGGCAAGCTACACAGGCCAGAGTCTTCACTTTCACCTCTCACTCATTTCAATTCTCCCACCCTCGTACTCTGGTTAAAATCAACCAACGAACCAATGGGGAAAAAAGAGAAGTCATACTTATTTTGACTTACTATTTTCACACAGTCCTCATTTGTTTGCCACATGCAGTCCCTAGACCCAGATCAAAACAGGTCTAACAAAGTGACTATCAAAAGTGCAAGTTCTGTAATGTACTGGACATCAGCGTTCATCCCCACCCCAAATATCTACAGATTTCTGTGTGTTTAATGTATACACCTTAATGTTTAGAGACAAGTATACGCCTGTGAAACTATCACTATCAATGCCATCCCCTCCAAAAGTTTTCTCCCATCCCCTTTGGTTTTCTTGTTTTTCTTTTGTGGCAAGAACACTTAATATAAGATCAACCCTCTTACAAAATTTTTAAGTATACAATATTGTTAATCATATGCCCTATGTTGTACAACAGATCTCCAGAGATCTTATTTATTTTGCATAACTGAAACTTTGTACAGGACATCAGCTTCTTTTTTTTCAGTTTCTACACATCCCTTTGTGTGAGCTATGGCGTTCTGTCTGAGCAGACAATCACTTGCTGCCCACTTCTTCACCCCAGTGGTAGGCATCTGACTCAGGCTGGCCAAAGCACACCATCCACTGCGTCTCAATGATGGGTCTATGCTAGGCAAGTGATTCAGGACTGATAGCGCCTTTTCTGTAGGGCAACTACAGGGCCGGGTACACTTGCAACAATCTCAGCATGAACTGGGATTCACCTGACATAATTTCATTCTCTGAAGTATATGGGTTCAGGCTCTATGATCTCCCTATCTCTAAGGAAGAGTTTTTCTACCTCAGCACTATTAAGATTTTGGGCTGGATCTTTGTTGCGGGGGCTGTCCTACGTGTTGCAAGATGTTTAGCAGCATCACTGGCCTCTGCCCACCAGGTGCCATGGCATTTCCCTGTTGTAACAACCAAAAATGTCTCGGGGGGGGAGTCAAAACCACCCATTTGAGAACTACTGCTCTAGGGAAAAGAGGTCACTATCCTCTGAACTTTGCAGAGCAATTAGAAAGATGTAAGGCTTTTGCTTGACATTCTATGCTGTAGGAAAAAAAAATTTTTAAATAAAGAAAGGTGTAAGCCTTAAACTCTAGCCACCAAGGAAAGCGTTCCAATCTGAGAGTGAAGCCAACTAAGGGAAAGGTTACAGATGACAGAGACCTGATGACACTGTCTGAATCCTTGGATTCAGGGCTACCCACAGCCAGTCCCATTCCTCAGTCTTCCACTCATATGATCCCAAATTCCCTTTTTTGCTTCCAGTTTTAGTCGGGCTTCTCTCACTTGAAACTGAAGGAAATGAATAAGAGTATACACATTTGACATTTGACATTTTTGTGTCAAAAATCTGAAAAAGAAAAAAAAAAGGTTCAGATTAATTCTAAACCCTATCCTTCCCACACACTTTCCACAAAAATAGGACACAAGCTGTGGCCTTCTGCACTGAAGTCCTCCCTCGGAAGCACCTGAAAGCCTCCACGCTCCACAACGCTGAAGACATGCTGTGTGCCTACCTCGGGCCGGTCAGGGCACCCAGACCTCAGGGAAGACAAGGGCTGTTTGCATGCGAGAGTCGGCTTTTGAAATCGTTTCTGTCATCTTCCGAGTTGTTTCTTAAACTAGTTACCTATTAAACTAAGTAGTTACAAAAAAGAAAGAAAAAAGATGCTTTTAGATCACAGATAATTATTCCATTTTTAACTCTTACAGGTTCTGTTCCTCCTCTTTTCTTAGACACAGAGGCAGAAGCTTGGAAGTTCTAGAATCTTCCAGATATTACCAGAGGCATTTTCTTCTCTGTAGACATCCAAAGAAAAACCAGCATGATTCCAGTGAGATAAAGCAGAAAATCAGCAGTCTTTCGTCAAAAAGAAAAAGATGTTTTCATTTAATACTGTAAAAAAACAAATAAGGATTTTTTGAGTTTTTCAAGTATAGCAGAATAAAGTCTGAAATAGAGGCCTTTCTTGGTGTCATGAGGATGGCTTATCCAGATAATTTACTCCTACTTTTTCTTCCCTTCTCCCATTACCTCTTCTCAGTTTAAAATCTATACTCCAGGTGGGTGCAGTGGCTCACATCTGTAGCCCCAGCTACCTGGAAGGTGGAGGCAGGAGGATGGCTTGAGGGGTTCAAGGTTGCAGTGAGCTGTGATCACACCACTGCACTCCACCCAGCCTGGGTGACAGAGCAAGACTCTGTCTCAAAAAATAAAAGTAAAATCTATACTCCATCCCACCCAGTTCAAATGGACTATGAGGAAAAACACTCCTCCAGGCCGTGTATTATTTATTTATCAGAAAAAGAATGTGGTGGGGGAGAGATGAAAATACAATTACTGAAAACTATCTTGCCATCTATCTCACAGAAAAAAATAAATCCGCCAGTTAATAATTTCTTCAATGGCCTGCCACAAATCTACAAATTCCTGGGCGCATACACTTCATTTCCATCCCTTCTGTTGTGAAACAGATGAATGACATGCCCTCCTTTTCTCCTGGAATCTGAATCCCATCCTCTATATCCAGAAGCACTTTGTGTTCTGGGATATTCCCTAAATCCTCAATCTCCTCCTCTCTCTCTCTCCCACTGACCAAATAACTTGGCAAAGCTATCTGTACCACAGGCTCATTTACTTTCTTTGCACTCCCTTCTCAAGCCTCTGCCATCAGGCTCCCACTTCCGCTTAAACCACTTTACCCACTATTACCTATGACATTGTCTTGCTAATGCAATGTCACTTGGACAAGTGATATTTGACGTCTGACCTCATCTACTCCATCCTGCTTTCTGAAACTCACTCCCCCCCCCCACCTCTCTCTCAATGGCTACTGCTTCTCAAATGTCCTCCTCAAGTTCTTCTTTTGCCCACCCCTTAAAAGTTGGTATGCCTCAGGATTTGCCCTGAACCACCTGCCTTCTCACTCTACTGTCTCTGGGTAGGCTCGATATTCAGTTGCATGCCATCGTTTCCTACCTATCTGTGTCTCCAGAATCTTTAGCTCTAGCTCTACTCTCTGTTCCTGAAATACATACCGATAAAAGAAACAAAGTACTGAACATGCCCACTGCACAGCTCAGAAGTACCTCAGCCTCAACACCCAAAACCGAAAACTCACCCTCTCTCCCACAAACGCTGCTCCTCTAGCTGGACCACCTCAGTGAATAGCACTCGCCTGCCCTAGCCAGGACCTGAGGCAGCATGTCAGCCCCCATGTCCCCATTTACCCTCCTACTCCCAAAGGCTGCAGCCTCCAAGTCCTGACTTCTCTTCTGCCACCAAGTCTCTGGCCTAGATGACTGACCTCCCAGCCTCCAGTCCTGCTTTCTTCCAATCCACTTCCACAACCGCGCCTGAGAACGCTTCCTAAAATGCAATTCACATCATGCCACCCTGCTGCTCAAACCTTTTCATTCACTTCCCACTCTCCTTGGAATGAAGTCCTTAACCCAGCTTTATAAGGTCCTTTCTGACCTTGCCCTTGCCCCCCGGAGCACCACTCTTCCCACTCCAGGAAAGCTCCCTAACCCACCTGAGCTCCATTTTTCCAGCCACAGGGCATGCTCTCTCTGACCTCCAGGTCTCTCAGATGCATTTTTTCTCATACTTGGAAAATTCTTCTTCTTCCCCACTTTCAGCATGGAAAGCTCCTACCCCTCCTTTTGGTCTCAACTTAATATTAAGCTTAATTAATATCAGCTTAATTAATATTAATTATTAATATTAATACTACTTCCTTGAAGTCTTCTTTAAACCTACAAACTAGTTAGTCCTGATAACTACGGCCATAGCATCCCATACTTATTCAACAATGGGAACTAAATTGCTTTTTAAATTAACTTGCTGTCTGCTGTCCTAGAACTCTAACTTCTACGCAGATATACAAGGTCTCTTTTCACTGTTAAACCACTAGCAATTAGCCCACAATATCTGGAGTTCAGTAACTTAGGATGATACCTCTCTCCCACTGCCATAAATAAGGTAACTACAATGATGACTGTGCACAGATTTTTAATTTTTTTCTATACCTAGGAAACCCACCCAGGGTACACTATGGTTCAGGTACTTTTATAAATACTTTAAATAATTCCATCTTAGCAACATTTTCAACATTTAACTACTACCCACATTTTACAGAGGAGGAAATCAAGGCACAGACAAGTTAAGCAACTTGCCCAAGGTCACGCGATAAGTCAACTTGACTTCAAAGACAATGATCCTTTTAATATCTTCCATGTGCTGCCTTTGACTTGCATTTCACAAAATAAAAACAAAACTACCTGTCAGAGTGACAGAAGTGCTATCTGCAAGATTCTTGAATAAATGTAATGACATGTCAATGACACTCCCCTCCCTTGTACTTCTGGCTTTGTCCCCAGAACTTTCAAGCAAAGGTCTTCAGTAATATGTTCGGTTTCAACACCCTATTACAGACAGTTTCTCCTATTTAACAAATGAGAGGCCTGTATTCAGCACTGTGTTTCAAAATATTGTTAGCCTGAAAGAAGAAAGAACATGTGGACACAAACTACTTTTACCATCACTACTGGTAAGACCACAACTGTGCTCAAGTTCAACCAAAGGAAGTCAGAATAGAGCTCTTTTTAATAACAATAAGCACCTACCATGGCCAGGCAGAGTTCTAATATTTTTTTGATATATTATGTGAGAATTAAGTACCACCACCCAGTGAGGCATAATTCTTACTACGGCCATTTTAGTAATAAAGAAAAACTTAGGCACTGAGGGCTTTAAGTAACTTGCCCCAGGTCTCACAGCTAATTATTGGTGAAGTCAGTTTTACAGACAGAGAAAAAAGCATTCGTTTTTTTGAAAGACCATTAAGCATCCTGTATTCAGACCTTAGGTGACATTGGTGTGGCCAAATTGAGTTCCTCCAGCCACATACCTCACTGTGACTTGCTACCAGACAGTAATGCCAAGGGCAGAAAGTGCCTGTGGGCGAACAAGTCAACGAGAAATCACACTCACCCTTGAAATATTAAGTGGCACCAGATTAACATCTTCCTCAGGAAACACAAAGAGGAAATTCTAGTTGGACCAGGGAGCCAGACCAACCAGTGCCAGCAACCTGGGGTGTGATTCCAGCCCATAGCAGGGTTTAAAGAGATCCCTGCCTTTAGAATGTGGAGTGTCAGGGGTTTTTCAGTATGTGCGTGTTTGTTTAAAGAGAAGGATGTCAAGGCTTTCCTAATAATAAAGCATCCCCTTAGCAAGTCTATCAATTACATTCCTATATTAAGTAAGTGAAACAGCCCGTGGATCCTGTTTGCTTTGAGGCTTACCTCAAGATACCACCCAATCCCTGCCTCAAAATCATGTTCATCTGACAAACTTGACAGTTACCAGAATTCCTCATGTCATTGTGCTTATGAACACAAACATCATTTCTCTCTTTACAGTCTAATACTGGAATTCTAATTTCAATGACACAAAAAGGATTTAAAGATTTTTGTTTCTGACTCAGACAAGTTATTTCTTAGTCTCGAGACAAAAACTGGCTGTGATTATCCACATTGAGCTGATAACATAAAACACCAAGAAAATGTATTAAATGTCTTCAAGATTCATGGATTTATTAATTGAAGACTTTTTTCAAAGCTACTGTTCTAAAGTTTATAAAATTAATTACAAGCAGGCTCTCAGAATGAATATTATCTAAATATATTTATTGTTTCGCCATCAAAAAATGCATGGATAACTCAAAATGAAGGCACTTGAAAAAAATTTTAAAGAAAAAAAATGCATGGATACAAGGTACATCATCATAGAACATAAATTAACAAAGTCTTTTTAAATGCCACCTGTAGGAAAAAGTGGTTGAACTAAACGAAATACAGCTACATATAACCACATGGATGAATCCCGCAAATACAATGTTGAGAGGGAACAAGGTACAGTATGAAACCATCATAGAAAGTCTGCAAAACATGTTATATATTATTTAGGGATGTGTATAGCTGTATCAAAATGCCCGAGATTCGAGATGGTTGCGGCCCCTTGGGGAGAAAGATGGGGAGAGACATACAGAAATTTTCCTTAAACTGGGGAGACAAATACATTAATGTTTATTATGAAGCTCTTAGTATCTTTTTATATTTCTAACGTATCTCAAACGTTTTAAAGGAAAAACAGCCTAATACTAAAACAGTAAGTTAAAAGCCACCCTACTGAAAGAGGGGGAGAGGTGGAGGCTGACAGCAGACACTGAGAGCAGAGGTCTCTCTTCACGGACCCTAGAACAAGCCAACCTCTGAATGTCTATACTTACTTAAAATGCAAATTAGCAATCAGTTTTAATGACCATAATGATCCCATGGGACCTTAAAATTCAAAAACTTTTAAATCATGGTCATTGTACTGAGCTATAAAGAATATTCTCCAAACTAGATCGTCAAATGCACATGCATTCCCGATAACCAAGATTTATCACCACTTCCCCAGCAGAAGATCACGGTTATAACCCTTGACAGAGACAGAGCACTATTGTGGTTAAGGGTTTGGGAGTTAGACAAATCTGGGTTCACATTCCAGCTCCACCAGTGATAAATTGTATGATTTGGACAAGCTATCTATTTCTTGATTCAGGTTCCTAATCTATAAAATGTGGTAAATAACACACCTCCTTAAGTAATTCTGAACATTATAAAATGCCTATGCTGAATTTAGCACAAAGTAAAGCAAACAGTAAATGCTTAATAAAAGTTATCTATTATTAAAATTAAATTATATGTATTTTCAATAACAAAACATTTTTCAAACATATTTTGTAACTGCCTCTTTGTCTCTGAAATGTAATTCCATTAAAAGCAACCTAGGAAAACATCCAAGACACTCTTAATCAGCATTATAATCTACAAATTTCTAAACATTCGCCTACAAATCCCAAAATAAAGCCAACTTAACCAAACCAGTTTTCTTTAAAGATGTAAAAAGTAAAAAGCAATACTAGACAACACAGAATCCCATAAAACAATGTCTTAATAGTTACATTTCTAGCTTTATAGAAGCGACAAAATGTGACATATTTTTACTAACCGTGGTTAATAAATGTAAGCAGTTTACCTATTCACTGCCACATGCAGTCAGCAATCACTTAAAGCATGGTTTATAATAAACCAGTAGACTACACAATATTTCTATATCCATCGTAATTCTTGCCTCTCTTTTGATGCAAAACAAACCGTAAGGTCATAAACAGCTACTGGAGTCACAGAATTCAAAACAGCTTCTTTGGGAATTTGTCCTGGGGACTTGGAGGATTCTTTCTGCACAGAATAGGATTACCAAACAGCTTTTAGGAAAATCCCTCTTAGGGATGTCTCTGGCCTTCTTCTTTTTCTCATTGTGAGTTTATCATAGCAAATACAAGAACCGTCCAGTTGTTAGAGCTTTCCAGCATGTTAAACGCTAGCGTCAATGTGCTCAAAAAGTATTACTGTAATTTTAAGCATCTGAAGGCTCCAGTCATTGATGTTGTCATGTCACTACCTTGAGCAGAACTCTCTCCTCATCAACTCTTTCTTAAATGCTCCCAGATGAGGCCTGTTGCTGACTGCTTGAACCTCAGCTGTAGATTGCTTACTAGATTTACGACACCCTTAGTGACACCTCCTACCTCATCTTCGAATCTTTGTGAATCAGAAATAAATTCTAGAAAATATTTTCCTAAGATACCACTGAGCTTTGGTTTGCCAACTTATTTTCAAAATTTTCCAGTATCCTCAACTACATTCACAATCTGAAAGCCTTTCCAGAATTTGACGATTTTGTCTATTTTCCTAGTCACTGGTAATGGTGATTTGGACAAATATACTGTTAGGGAGTATAAAGGTTACTAAAAACTAAAAGGTTAGATGACTTGTCTAGGGACCAGAGAAGCCATTTGCAGGCAAGAACAGGGCCTTGATATTAGAACATATACCTGCAATTTAGATGTCATCATAATTGTTAACCTTTGAGTGCTTATTCTAAACACTTGACAGGTATTAACTAACCATTTAGTCCAACTAGTAACCCAATATAGTAGGTAGTATTATAATCTTCATTTTACAGAGAAGAACACAGATACAGAAAAGCTAAGCAGCTTGAGCAAGGATCCACTGTTAACAGGTGGTTAAGCTTGGATATGGACCCAGACAGGCTAGCACCTCAGTTTATGGTCTTAATCTTCTATACAATATTCTCTTACCAGCTATCTTGAAGATTAAACACAGAGGCCGGGTGCAGTGGTTCACGCCTGTAATCCTAGCACTCTGGGAGGCCGAGGCGGGTGGATCGCTCAGGGTTAGGCGTTCGAAACCAGCCTGAGCAAGAGTGAGACCCCGTCTCTACTAAAAATAGAAAGAAATTAATTGGCCAACTAAAAATATATAGAAAAAATTAGCTGGGCATGGTGCACATGCCTGTAGTCCCAGCTACTCGGGACGCTGAGGCAGAAGGATTGCTTGAGTCCAGGAGTTTGAGGTTGTTGTGAGCTAGGCTGACGCCACGGCACTCTACAGCCTGGGCAACAGAGTGAGACTCTGTCTCAAAAAAAAAAACAAAACAAAAATCTTTTGGCCAGATGCAGTGGCTCATACCTGTAATTCCAGAACTTTTAGAGGTCAAAGCAGGAGAATTGCTTGAGGTCAAGAGTTCAAGACCAGTCTGAGCAACATAGTGAGACCCTGTCTCTACAAAAAATAATTAGCCGCATGTGGTACGCACCTATAGTCCCAGCTACTCGGAAGGCTGAGGCAGGAGGATCACTTGAGCCCAGGAGTTCAAGGCTGTAGTGAGCTATGATAACACCATTGCACTATAGCCCAAGAAGCAGAAAAAGACCCTGTCTCAAAAAAAAAAAAAAAAAATCTTTAAAGGGCACCCATTTTTCTTCAGTTAGTAATGTCAAAAAGACTACATTGACATGGTTAAATTTCCAGAACTCTCATTTCTTTAGGGATGGACTAAATGGCTGGTATCATTGCTTACAAAAGTGTCTTGAACTTGATGGAGCTTATGTTGGGGAATCAAGTTTATACTTTTTTATTTTTACCTTTTAATTCAACTTTCCACAAACTTTTTGAAGTCCCCTCATATCATGTGCAGGAGGAGACATGCAAAAATATTTACTGCAGCATTATTTGTAACATTAACATTGGGAAACCACCTAAATGTCCATAAAAAATGAAAAGGATAATTGGTATATATTCTCAGGACTGATAAGTAAATAACAGCTATAATTAACTGGCACCATATGTATCAACATGGATAGATCTAAAACAGTGTAAAAAGAATCGTAGAATGTCCAGAGCCAAGAGGCCCGGCCATAGCCTTGATTTCCTATGCCTGAGCCTTACCCTCCCCCTCATAGCTGAAGTTAAGTTTCTGTTTCCCAGGAATGATAAGTTTCACTTTACAGCCAATGACGTGG
>CAUYRT010012347.1:0-12147 GCA_963574885.1 Lepilemur ruficaudatus
CTGCCTCAGCCTCCCAAGTAGCTAGGACCACAGGCATGTGCCACCATGCCCGGCTAATTTTTTCTATATATTTTTACTTGGCTAATTAATTTCTTTCTATTTATAGTAGAGACGAGGTCTCGCTCTTGCTCAGGCTGGTTTCGAACTCCTGACCTTGAGCGATCTGCCTGCCTCGGCCTCCCGGAATGCTAGGATTATAGGCATGAGCCACTGTGCCTGGCCTCTTTCTATTTTTAGTAGAGACAGGGTCTTGTTCTTGCTCAGGCTGGTCTCGAACTCCTGACCTTGAGTGATCCTCTCGCCTTGGCCTCCCAGAGTGCTAGGATTACAGGCGTGAGCCTCCATGCTTGGCCCATTTTGAGTATTTCTTGAGTATCTGTTATGGATTCAGTCTAGTACTAAGCACTTTGGGGACTCATAAAGACTAGGAAATAGCCTTTCTTGGGTATTTATACAGACTAACACATTTAAGTGCATAAGTAGAGGAGGAGACAACTGGCATATAAGACCCTATAGCCAAATCAAACTATCGTTTAATCTTAGCCTAGAGTGCGTGCTTGCCTTCCTTCAAACTCCTTTGGCACTCTACCTCTCCATTGCACTGATCTCAGATAGCAGTCATATAATAGAATGGAACCCCCTTGAGGGCAGAACCCAGGGCATACTCACCTATGTATCTGGCACAGTAGTAAGTACACATACTCATAATGAGAGACAAGTGACTGGGTAACACAAAGGAGCACTGCACAGTATGGTACAAAGTGATTAGGGGCTCAGGATAGAAGAAAGACTGTGTGGGAAGCTGGTTGTCATTGAAGGAAGGTTTTCCTGAAGGAGCTGATTTCTAACCTGGATTTCAGGGAAAATTATGGTTTTCAGTTATGGGGAGGAAGGCCAATGAATGCATGAGAAATTAGAGAGATCTGTAAGGGAATAAGCTGGAAATGTTCTAGGAAGTAGATGGGCATTGGGGTATATAGCAGCAGCTGGGACAAAGGGGCAAGGCTTATGTGAGGGAATTGGAGAGCCAGTGATTCTAGGCTGAGAATGGTTGGAAAGATGACAGGAGCCTTAGTGAGGTGTCAATGCTTAGGAGGGGCTGCTTGATACAGGCTGAGTGCAGCTGAACTGTCAAGGGTGATGGAATCTGAAAGAGGAGTACTAAATTGAGTGACTTCAGACAGTAGGTTGAGTGGTATGACTGGCGGTGATCCTGGGAAAGTGGGAAGCAGAGGGTGGCCGTGAAGGCAGAGCTGAGGCCTGCTGGTTTGTGATAGGCCATGAGGAAAGGATGGATGTGGGTTAGGGAGCAAAGAGTCAAGGGGTACAAAAGGACCTGGTAAGACTTGTATATGGGATGACTAGCTATGTGGATTTCATGTAGTGACTAGGGTAATAGTAACATAGCAGCTGGGAAGAAGGGGAGAGGTCAGTGCTAGCAAATGTTCTTGGGAGTAGCGAGAGTGATGATGTTTGGACAGAGCCTAGGGAGAGTTTTGTCAATACTTGGGAAGTTTGAGCCTGAGAATGAGCTAATAGAAAAATAGAAAAGAATCAGTCACGATTTAGGGATTTAGTCCCTTTTACTAAAGGGACAGAAATCAGTGTTAGAATGAGGTCTCTTAACAGTAGTACATGAGGCTTGCCCACTATGGGCAAGCAAGTTTTGTACCCACAGCTGTGGGGGATCTGACGGTCCTGTGGGTTCATGTGAAGAAAGACTTCAGATATGCATGAACTTCTGACAGTAGAACAAATCTGTGTCTGGGTGTTTTGTGTACTTTGTTTCCTCTTGACTCTCATTTCTCCCCCCTGGACTGTTCTCTTCCTCCTTTACCAGGTTGCCTGTGGTTGGAGAAAGGAATGTGCTCATCACCAGTGCCCTCCCATATGTCAACAATGTCCCCCACCTTGGAAACATCATCGGTTGCGTGCTCAGTGCCGACGTCTTTGCCAGGTGGAGCCAGACCTCCGGGGGGAGGGGTGGGCCTGAAGAGAATAAGATGCCTCAAGGGTAGGGCTGGTGGGATTTTGGGGACCAGGAGTGGCTGAGACGTTCCCATCATGATCACCACATTCCCTTGCAGGTACTCTCGCCTCCGCCAGTGGAACACCCTCTATCTGTCTGGGACAGATGAATATGGTACAGCAACAGAGACCAAGGCTATGGAGGAGGGTCTAACCCCCCAGGAAATCTGCGACAAATACCATGTCATCCATGCTGACATCTACCGCTGGTTTAACATCTCCTTTGATATTTTTGGTCGCACCACGACTCCACAGCAGACCAAGTAGGTTTCTTCTAATGAGGCAGAAATGGGGGTTGAAGGCTAGCACTAGGGGAATGAGGATATGCTGAAGACAGAAAGAGCCAGGGTGGCTGTCTAGGTACTCCTCCTAAACTTAGGATCTGGATATTGCCCTGGGCAGTCATCTAGGCATTATTGAGGCAAGTCTGTGTGCAGACACCTGACCAGGGGCTCAGGGAGCAGCCGAGAGAGGGAAGAAACAGGACTTCAGTTCATGGGAAGTAGCTACTTTCCCTCTAGCACCTCCCTTCCTCTCTGGCTGCCCCAGAGTGTTAAGACATTTCCTCCCACTCCTGCGTACGTTTATAACAAAGATACTTAATCTTCCTCTGCCTGATATGCAGCCTTATAAAAACTTCACATAGTAGACAAGCTGCTAGCTGATAATGCTTTTGAATTTAGCCCTTGGACTGCTTTAAATTCTGAAAGTATTGAGGGAAGAGATTGTGCAGGCACTTGGGGAATGTGTGTGAGGAGTCTGGGCTCATCCAGGGAAACTCTCAAAAGATGAATAGATGGCCTTTGCTTGAGGAGCTGTCTGCCTCATTTCTTAGGCGCTTGGAGTGAATGAGTTTGAGTCCCTGGTTGGAGTGGCAGGAGGGAGGGGTGCACCACTTCCTTTGACTGTCTTTCCTCTATTCCTTGCTTACCTCACCAGAATCACCCAGGACATTTTCCAGCGGTTGCTGACACGAGGTTTTGTGCTGCAAGATACTGTGGAGCAACTTCGGTGTGAGCACTGTGCCCGCTTCCTGGCTGACCGCCTTGTGGAGGGTGTTTGTCCTTTCTGTGGCTATGAGGAGGCTCGGGGTGACCAGTGTGACAAGTGTGGCAAGCTCATCAATGCTATTGAGCTGAAGGTGAGAGAAGGGTCTCATGGGAGCCTGGAAGGAGTCGTTCCTTATTCTTATGGGACTCCCAGTCTCATCCCATTCAGGATTTTTATTTTAGTATCCAAGACCTTTATCAGTGGTCCTTTCTGCCCCATCTCAGCAATGTATCATTTAGTTTACTTGAAAAATACTTATTGAACATTTATTATGTGCTTAGTACTATGGTAAGAAATAGACAAGTTGAGTTTATACTTCCTGACCTTTGCTTTTGTTTACCTGATCTACATTTGTTTAGTTCCTTCTCTCCAATAAGTACCTCTCATCTTCCAGTCCATGTTTACTTATTGGTTAATTTATTCGTACATGTATTTGACACTTTTTTAGTCCTTAGAACAGGCCAGTTAGAGTTCTAGGTGCTGGGGATGTAACAGTGAACAAGATAGACTTTTATCTAGTGTGGAGAGGAGACCAACACTAAACAGGGAAATAACATAAATCAAGAATGAACAGCCAGGAAAATGTGAGAGAGATTGACTTCTGGGGGAAGGTTTAAGTTAGGTTAAGTTAGGTTTAAGTTAGGGAAGGCCTCTCAGAGGAGGTGACTTTTGAACTGAGAGTTTAACTGAAGAATGAGAAGGAGCAAACCAGGTGAAAAGTGGGGTTTAGAATGTTGTAAGTAGTTGTCCAAGTTCAAAAGCAAGTGAAAAAAGAAAGAGGGAAAAAAAAGAATATTATACATAGAAGAACTAGGAAATGCAAAAGCCAGGAGGCAGCAAAAAGCTGAAAAAGCAGAATTGAAAAGGCCAATGTAGCTGTAGCATGCTGAGTGAGGATGGTAGATTAAGATGAAGTCAGAGACATAGGCAGGGGCCAAATCACTAGACTCTATTAAGCCATTATGGGAATTTGGATTTTATTCTAGTTAAATGGCAAGCTGTTCTGTGGGAAACGGCTGGGAGATAAGCAAGAGAGAGTATGGAGAAGGATTTGGAGAGACTGGAATCGGGAAATGGGATGATATTGGTTTGGACCTGGTTAATAGCACTAGAAGTGGAAAAAAAAATGGAAGGACTTGAGATATATTTTGGAGGTAGACTCTATAGAGCTGGATAAACTAGAATTTGGGGTGGTCAAGAAAAAGATGACTTGCAAGTTTTTGGCTTGAGCAGCTTGGGTAGATGGTAGTACCTTCTATGAACATGGGCAAGATGAAGAGAACAGGCATTCAGGTAGGATGCAGTGATCCTTTTTGGGTTTGTTAAGCCTAAGATGTCTATTAGACATCCAACTAGAGATGTTAGGCAGGCAGTTGGATATAGGCATGTGGAGTTCAGGAGAGAGGTCCTGAGAATTATAATTTCTGACTGTTGGAAACTCAGATTACTCACTTGGGAGCTTTCATTGATTAGCTCCACCTAACCGTTTACTCCTTTAACCCTTACTCTTTGGTGTTTATGTAGTCAATTTGTATCACACGTGTCTTTCTGGACATCTTACTCGGTAAGCGTCTGTACTTCTTTCATGTGCAAGCCATCTCTCCCTAACTTTGTTATAACCTCCTCAAGGAGAGGGGCATGTCTTTGCTTTCGTACTTCCTTCTTCCCCTTACACAGCAAGGACGGTGCAGTTTTCTGTACTGTGGAGTGTTAGGATAGAGAAAATGTTATACTACGCAGACTTGAGTCTCCAAGTTCAGATCAGGCCAGGAGTAGGCCAGGTGTGAGCATGAAGCTAAGCTAGATGGCAGATTGAAGAGCTTACCCCTCTATGCCCTTCCCATTGCTTAGACAGCTCCTCCTAGCCTGCAGGCTGGATCATGATCATCCTGCCCTGGGTGACCTCTTCTCTGGAATTTTCCTTCACAGAAACCTCAGTGTAAAGTCTGCCGATCGTGCCCTGTGGTGAAATCCTCCCGGCACCTGTTCCTAGACCTGCCTAAGGTAAGTGGGCCTTTCCCTCAACCTAGTTTTTAGGAGGTTTCTGACCCCTCCGTTTCAGCCACAAATACTGATAGCAGATCACTCTTAAATGTTTTTAATTTCCATTAAAAATTATACGTGCTAGGCCAGGCGCGGGGGCTGACGCCTGTAATCCTAGCACTCTAGGAGGCCGAGGCAGGCGGATCGCTCAAGGTCAGGAGTTCGAAACCAGCCTGAGCAAGAGCGAGACCTCGTCTCTACTATAAATAGAAAGAAATAAATTGGCCAACTGAAAATATATAGAAAAAATTAGCCGGGCATGGTGGCGCATGCCTGTAGTCCCAGCTACTTGGGAGGCTGAGGCAGAAGGATTGCTTGAGCCCAGGAGTGTGAGGTTGCTGTGAGCTAGGCTGACACCACGGCACTCACTCTAGCCCGGGCAGCCGAGTGAGACTCTGTCCCAAAAAAAAAAAACAAAAAACAAATTTATACGTGCTATTAGAAATTAAACACATCAAAGGGCACAAAGTGAAGGCTGCAGGTCTACTTGCCAGAGGTATTTGCTACTGCTCATTTTCCTTTGTGTCTACTCAGAAATGTCATGTGTCTATAAAAGTATTTGTCTCTTTTTTTCTTAATGCAAATTGATTGGATCATGGCATTCACACTCTTCTGCAACCTGCTTTCTTTTGCTTTGTATGGATCTTGAGCAGTTTTACACATTAGTAGATTTGCCTCCTTTTTATTTCTTTTTAAATTTTTTATTTGGAAATAATTTCAGGCTCACAAAAAAGTTGCAGGAATGAACTTGCCAGAACAAAGAACCTCATATATATTTTTTTTTTTTTTCCGAGACAGAGTCTCACTCTGTTGCTCGGGCTAGAGTGAGTGCCGTGGCGTCAGCCTAGCTCACAGCAACCTCACACTCCTGGGCTCAAGCAATCCTTCTGCCTCAGCCTCCCAAGTAGCTGGGACTACAGGCTTGTGCCACCTTGCCCAGCTAATTTTTTCTATATATTTTTAGTTGGCCAATTAATTTCTTTCTATTTATAGTAGAGACGAGGTCTCTCTCTTGCTCAGGCTGGTTTCGAACTCCTGACCTTGAGCGATCCACCTGCCTCGGCCTCCCAGAGTGCTAGGATTACAGGCGTGAGCCACTGCGCCCAGCCAAGAACCCCATATTCTTTATCCAGAAGAACCTCATTCTACCTATTACCTAGATTCAGTTAAGATTTTGCCCCATATGCTTTAGCATATAATCTCTCTTCCTCCCTTTTTCTTTCTCTTCTACCCTCCCCCCAGCATATGTACATATATATCTTCTTTATTCCTAAATACTTCAGTGTGTGTATATTTCCTAAGAAACAAGACATTGTATAACCACAGTATAGTTAACAACTTTAGGAAATTTAACATTAATATAATTATCTGATCTACCATCAATTATCCCAATATTCTTTTTCTTTCCTCCTTTTTTTTTTTTTGAAACAGGGTCTTGTTCTGTTGCCACAATCATAGCTTACTACAGCTTTGTACAGCTTTGAAATCCAGGCCTCAAGCAATCATCCTGCCTCACCCTCCTCAGTAGCTGGGACTACAGGCATGTGCCACCACACCTGGCTAATATATTTTTATCTTTCTTAGAGACAAGGTCTTGCCACGTTGTGCAGGCTGGTAATTTAGTTATCTGTTATTGTAGATTCATGGGTTCCTATTTTTTTCAATTGTTTATAATTCATTTCTGTCCTAAATTATATTCATATTCAAAGTCCCTTATTTGGCCAGTGGGAGCCTATTCTTTGCTTTTGAGATCTACCATTTTTTAGCACTTACTAAATTTCTAGCATTAGAAGATACTCTAGGTTCATCTTGTTTGAGCCTTGAAATCAACCATGTCTCCACAAAGCAGTGGTTCATTTTAGTAGGGAACAATATTAGAGACCAAAATCTAGGTGGTAGATGTGCTCATTGCTATTGAGTTGTCTTTGCATCTAGGCCCTTTGAGCAAAGAGTTAGGCATTTATTTTTGATTCATACTGACCCCTGCAGTTGCAACCCATCCCCACAGGGTTCTTCTACACTTTCTCTTATTTCATATTTGTATCTTCCTTTTTCTACAGTAGGTATCCTGGTTCTTAACAAGCATCAGCCCATTTCTCATTTGCTCAATTCTATAATACACCTAAAATAATTTCAGGATTGCTTTGCCCATACCTCTACAAAAAAACAAACTTACTAAAAAGAGTGTAAGCATTTGCTGGCAAATCTGACCCCTTCCCTGGACTTGAGGGTTTAGTCAAATAATGTGTTCAAAACTTAGTTGGATTAGTTTTCCTCCCTTCAGTGTAGCTATAGGACTAAAATAAGTTAATAGGTAGCAAACTATATATCATCTTTTGCATTTTCCCTTTTTTACTTAATGTAATGGAAACCACTCCATATTAGCTCATAGAGATCATCCTCTTTCCTTTGTTTTTAATGGCTACTTAGTACTCCACTCAGTATAGTACCCTAGTTTATTCAACCAATTTCCTATGTTCAACATTTAGGTGATTTCCAATTACATATGATGTTGCAGTGAATTATATCCTTGTGCATATGTATTTTTGTATTGTTTGAAGTTTATCTTCAGGATAAATTCCTTAAAAGTGATCACTTGCTGTGTGAAGGGTAAAGACATATGTAGTTTATTGCCATATTCTCCTAAGTTTTGCATTCCCACCAGCAGTGTGAGTGCCTGTTTTGTCATAGCCCCACGAATAGACTATATTGCCATGCTTCAGAAGCTTACCCCATTTTATTAACAGTATTTTATTATTTATAATCTCATAAAGCATCCTTTAAAAAAAAAGATTTGTCTTTGTTTTTCTGCTTATAGAAGTGAAATAAGGTTGTTTTTCAAATTGCAAATAGAGGCCAGGCACAATGGCTCATGCCTGTAATCCTAGCACTTTGAGAGCCCAAGGCAGGAGGATTGCTTGAGGCCACGAGTTTGAGATCAGTCTGAGCAACAAAGAGAGACCTCATCTCTACAAAAAAATAGAAAAATTAGGTGGGTATGCTGGTACATGCTGGTAGTCCTAGCTACTCAGGAGGTGGAGGCAAGATGGTCGCTTGAGCCCAGGATTTTGAAGTTGCAGTGAGCTGCGATTGTGCCACTGCACTCTAGCTTGGGCAACACAGCGAGACCCGAGACCCTGTCTCAAAAAAAAAAAAAAGAAAAAGAAAAAATGCAGATAGAACTAAATGGTATAAAAGGTAGAAGTCCCTCATAATCCCATTTGAGGATTAATGTGTTAGGATTTTTTTTTTTTTTTCTTTTTTGAGACAGAGTCTCACTCTGTTGCTTGGGTTAGAGTGCCATGGGGTCAGCCTAGCTCACAGCAGCCTCAAGCTCCTGGGCTCAAGCGATCCTACTGCCTCAATCTCCCAAGCAGCTAGGACTACAGGCATGTACCACCATGCCCGGCTAATTTTTTTCTATATATTTTTAGCTGGCCAATTAATTTCTTTCTATTTTTTTTTAGTAGAGACGGGGTCTCGCTCTTGCTCAGGCTGGTTTTGAACTCCTGACTTTGAGTGATCCACCCGCCTCGGCCTCCCAGAGTGTTAAGATTACAGGCGTGAGCCACTGCGCCTGGCCCCTGGCTAAGTTTTTGAAAATTTTTTCTGGAGATGGGCTCTCACTATGTTGCCCAGGCTGGTCTCAAACTCCTGGTGTCAAGCAGTCCTCACACCTCAGCCTCCCAAAGTGCTGGGATTACTGGCATGAGCCACTGTACCCAGCCAGTGCATTTCTTTATTTACACACATTTATACTCTTTTGTGACTATTTTGTTTTGAATAAATTCCTAGAAGTGAGATTGTTATGTCAAAGTCAGGAGTCTTTTAATTTTAATTATATATTGCTAAACTATACTTCAACAAGGTTACACATATTTATCCTTATGCTAACCATGTATGAGACTATCCTAAGTCAGCCCTGTCTTTTCTCTACCATCTCAGCTGGAAAAGCGACTGGAAGAGTGGTTGGGGAAGACATTGCCTGGCAGTGACTGGACACCCAATGCTCGGTTTATCATTCGTTCTTGGCTTCGGGATGGCCTCAAACCACGCTGCATAACTCGAGACCTTAAATGGGGAACGCCTGTACCCTTAGAAGGCTTTGAGGACAAGGTAAAAACCCTTTAACCCTTTAACCATTTATATCTTAAATTATTCAGCCTTAGGGTTGAGACCCTGGGCTAGCAGAAGAGACTGTTGGTTATGTCTCGTTTCAGTCTGAGACTTTGTGTTGGTCCCTACCATGTTTCCCTCCTCCAGGTATTCTATGTCTGGTTTGATGCCACTATTGGTTACCTGTCCATCACAGCCAACTACACAGACCAGTGGGAGAGATGGTGGAAGAACCCAGAGCAAGTGAGCAGTTGGTTAGCCTGTCTGTGGGAAGGGTGTGCATGAGGGGGTTGTGATGTTAGGGTTGGTTGGGTGTCTGGTCTTTCTTTGTTTAAAGGAGGTTTCAGGAAATCTCTCTCCTGACTATATTCTCCTAGGTGGACCTATATCAGTTTATGGCCAAAGACAATGTTCCCTTCCATGGCCTAGTCTTTCCTTGTTCAGCCCTAGGAACTGATGACAACTATACCTTGGTCAGCCACCTCATTGCTACAGGTAGGCACCCTGGAAGACTGCAGATGGGTGTTTCTAGGGAATGAGGGTTGAGGCAGTACTTGGAAGAAGATTCTGGAGAGGTGCTAGGTATTGAGTTAGGAGTTCAGATGAAATAGGAAATAATAAAAACATGAGAAAGGAAACAAGAACCTGAAGAAAGCAAAAGTCTAAAGCTAAAATTTTGTAGTAAGTAAAGAAAACAAAAGGCCAGAATGGATAGAAAGGGACTCCCAAGTTTTGTGCAGGCCAGCTACTCAAGGAGAAATGTTTCTGGACAGCCATAGTTGGGGTTGAGGGAGAGGAAAGAAGCAGCAGTGGGTCAGAGAGGGGAAGGATGTGATTTGAGCAGATAGTTCTCATTCTCCTTCTCTGTCCAGAGTACCTGAACTACGAGGATGGGAAATTCTCTAAGAGCCGAGGTGTGGGAGTCTTTGGGGACATGGCCCAGGACACAGGAATCCCTGCTGACATCTGGCGCTTCTATCTGCTATACATTCGGCCTGAGGGCCAGGACAGTGCTTTCTCCTGGACAGACATGCTGCTGAAGAATAATTCTGAGCTGCTTAACAACCTGGGCAACTTTATCAACAGGTGGGACTTGGTAAAGGGTCAGAGTCAACAGATGAGCTGGGATATGGGGCTCCTTCTCCCTCAGGACATGGGAATGTGGAAAGAACTAGTAAATGGGCAGGAGGCTTTGAGGGATGGGAAGGACGATATGGAAAGTTGATTTCTGTACATTGGGATCTGCTCCTAGCTCATAGTAGGCTGTGTATGCTTGAGGGAAGAGTTAGCTGTAGAGATGTGATATATTTTTTTTTTCTTTGAGATAGAGTCTCCCTCTGTTGCCTGGGCTAGAGTGCTGTGGCATCAGCCTAGCTCACAGCAACCTCAAACTCCTGGGCTCAAGTGATTCTCCTGCCTCAGCCTCCCAAGTGGCTGGGACTACAGGCATGTGCCACCATGCCCGGCTAATCTTCTCTATATACTTTTAGTTCTGCTAATTTCTTCCTATTTTTAGTAGAGACGGGGTCTTGCTCAGGCTGGTCTCAAACTCCTGACCTTGAGCGATCCTCCCGCCTTGGCCTCCCAGGGTGCTAGGATTACAGGCATGAGCCACTATGCCTGGCTGAGATGTGATTTTTTTAAAGTTGGTCACAAAGTGAATTTTTGCAAATTGTTTTCTTATAATGTTCTTTATATAATTAAAGATGTATTCTCTCCTAGCAAAACGGTTCACCTGCAGATAACTGAAAAGTTTGGCTGAAGAAAGAGGTTATTTTGGTATAGTGGTAGGAAGCTTCTGCTATATTCTTCAAAGTTTTTATTACTTTAGGTTCACATTCTATTACTGGTCCTTACCTCAGCTCTTCTGCAATCTAAAGAAATATCCTCCATGGCTTAGGATTCTTCAATTCTACCTGCCGAGTCCTGGGCCTTTAGCTCAGTCCTATTACCCACCCTTTCAGCTTTGGTTATTAACCACATTTAACAATCCTTACTAGAGTATTTGTTTGATCACAGTTAACCCATATTTCAACTTGGTCATTTTGAGTTTGAACTTCTTAAAGTAAAACATACAGTGCTTAACTTTATCAGGTTTCTTTATGTATAGCATCATATTCTTAGAGGAGAAATAGAATAAAGGATTAAGGCCAAGTGCATGGCCTATGCCTATGATCCAAGCACTTTGGGAGGCAGAGGCGGGAGGATTGTTTTAGCGCAGGAGTTTGAGACCAACCGGAGCAACATAGTGAGACCCCATCTCTACAAAAACAATTTAAAAATTTGCTGGGCCTGGTGGTGCACACCTGCATTCATAGCTCCTCAGGAGGCTGAGGCAGGTGAAAATTGCTTGAGCCCAGGAGTTTGAGGTTGCAGTGAGCTATGATGATACCACTATACTCTAGCACAGGCAGTAGAGCAAGACTGTTTCAAAAAAAAAAAAAGGCTGGGCGTGGTGGCTCATGCCTATAATCTTAGCACTCTGGGAGGCTGAGGCAGGTGGATTGCTCAAGGTCAGGAGTTCAAAACCAGCCTGAGCAAGAGTGAGACCCTGTCTCTACTAAAAAATAGATTGAAATTAATTGGCCAACTAAAAAAATATATATATATATATATAAAATTAGCCAGGCATGGTGGCACATGCCTGTAGTCCCAGCTACTTGGGAGGCTGAGGCAGAAGGATTGCTTGAGCCCAGGAGTTTGAGGTTGCTGTGAGCTAGGCTGACACCACGGCACTCTAGCCTGGGCAACAGAGCAACACTCTGTCTCAAAAAAAAAAAAAACTTAATTTGTAAAGCTTTGCCTTCTAGTTTGAGGGAGCCAGGAGGTATGAGTTACGGGCAGGAATCCGAAGAGAATGTACAGTTGTGGAAAGTAAGTCCAAAAGGAGACTGATTTCCTGAAGTCAGG
>CAUYRT010012349.1:0-10703 GCA_963574885.1 Lepilemur ruficaudatus
ACACTATATATAAAAATTCACTCAAAATGGACCAAAGACTTAAAAGTATGAGCCAAAACTATAAAACTTTTAGAAGAAAATACAGGCATTAATTTTTGTGACTTTGGATAAGGCAATGCCTGAGGTATGACACCAAAAGCATTAAGCAACAAAACAAAAAATATATAAATTGAACTTTATCAAAATTAAAAACTTTTGTGACTCAAAGGACACTTGTAAGTGAAAAGAAAAACTACAAACTGGGAGAAAATCTTTACAAAATACTTATCTGATAAAGGACTGATATCCAAAATATACAAAGAACTCCTAAAATAGAAACTTAACTCAAAATGATGTACAGATGGCAAATAAGCATATAAAAGATGCTCAACATTATATGTCATTAGGGAATTGCAAATTAAAAAAATGAGATACCACTACACATCTACTAGAATGGCTAAAATCTAAAACACTGACGAATGCAAAATTACACAGTCACTGCTGAGGACAGTTTGGCAGTTTTGTTTTTTTTTTTTTGAGACAGAGTCTCACTCTGTTGCCTGGGCTAGAGTGAGTGCTGTGGCGTCAGCCTAGCTCACAGCAACTTCAGATTCCTGGGCTCAAGCGATCCTTCTACCTCAGCCTCCCAAGTAGCTAGGACTACAGGTATGCGCCACCATGCCTGTCTATTTTTTTAAAATATATATATAGATTTTTAGTTGTCCAGCTAATTTCTATTTTTTTTTAGTAGAGACGGGGTCTCATTCTTGCTCAGGCTGGTCTCGAACTCCTGAGCTCAAACCATCCTTCTGCTTCGGCCTCCCAGAGTGCTAGGATGACAGGCATGAGCCACCACGCCCGGCCGGCAGTTTCTTACAAAGGTAAACATAGTCTTACCAATCGAGCCAGCAATCTCGCTTCTAAGTATTTACCCAAATGAGCTAAAAACTTAGATCCACACAAAAACCTGCACATGAATGTTTATAGCAGCTTTATTCATAATTGCTAAAAACAAACAAACAAACAAAAGAACAGAAGTAACTAAGATGTCCTTTAATAGGTGAATGGATAACCAAACTGTGGTACATTTGTACGACTAAATATTATTCAGTGATAAAAAGAACTATAAAGTCACGAAAAAACACGGAAGAACCTTCAAAGCATACTGTTAGGTAAAAGAAGCCAATCTGAAAAGGCTTCATACTGTATAACTTCTACATTACATTGCAGAAAAGGCAAAACTACAGAGAACATAAAAAGATCAGTGGTTGCCAGGCGTTTGGGGGGAGGGAGGGAGGTATAAGCAGGGCACAGGGGATCTTCAGTAGTGAAATTATTCTTGATATGGCAATGGTAACATGTCATCATAATATACGTCAAAACCTTCAGAATGTTCAAAGAAAACAGCGAACCCTAATATAAACTATGAAGTTTAGTTAGTAATATATCAGTACTGTTTCACCAACTGCAACAAATGTATCGCACTAATACAAAATGTGGTTATAGAGGAAACTGGGTGAGGGGAGGGAAGAAGGGCTATGTCACAACTCTGCACTTCCTAATCAATTTTTCCATAAACCTAAAACTGCTCTGAAAAAATGGAAGCGGGGAGGTTAAGGAGGAAAAGCTCTGCTTTACAGCAGAATATAAACTGCTACAAGAAAGAAAAATAGATTAAGAAAATTATCATCTGGCAACCACCATGTGAGAACTGATTTGATACTTGTTTTTAACATCTTTTATTTTAGCTTTTAATGAAAAATAAATCACCATTTCTAATTTAAATAAAGAAAAAGGAGCTATCAAGTCATGAAAAAATATGGAGGAACCTTAAATGCATATTGCTAAGTGAAAGAAGCCAGTTTAAAAAGGCTACATGATTCCAACATTCTGGATAAAGCAAAACTATGGAGACAATAAAAAGATTAGTGGTTGCCAGGGGTTGGGGGCTGGGGTAGGAAGGGATGATTAGGTTGAGCACAGGGGACTTTTAGGGCAGGGCAGTGAAACTCTTCTGTATGATACTGTAATGGTGAACACATGACATCATACATTTGGCAAAACCCATAGAACTCTACCAGGCAGAGAATGAACTCTAATGGAAATTATGAACTTCAGTTAATAATAATAATGTATCAGTACTGGTTCACCACTGTAACAAATGTAACACACATCAATGCAAGATGTTAATGATACCAGGGGAAATTATGTAAGGGGGAGAAAGGGAGTAATATGGGAACTCTCTGTAGTTTCTGTTTGTCTGTAAACCTAAAAATAAAGTATATTAATTTTAAAAAGTTAGGCTTTACTAAAGTCAGCAAAGATTTCTAAAGGGTATTGCAGGCCGGGCGCGGTGGCTCACGCCTGTAATCCTAGCACTCGGGGAGGCCGAGGCGGGCGGATCGCTCAAGGTCAGGAGTTCGAAACTAGCCTGAGCAAGAGTGAGACCACGTCTCTACTAAAAATAGAAAGACATTAATTGGCCAACTAAAAATATATAGAAAAAATGAGCCGGGCATGGTGGCACATGCCTGTAGTCCCAGCTACTTGGGAGGCTGAGGCAGGAGGATCGCCTAAGTCCAGGAGTTTGAGGTTGCTGTGAGCTAGGCTGATGCCACAGCACTCTAGCCCGGGCAACAGAGTGAGACTCTGTCTCAAAATACAAAAAAAAAAAAAAAGGGTATTGCAGAATCAAAGACCAAACAGGATAATATAGGTAAGGCAAAAATCTGCAAAGGGAACATGTACAGAAAGTGTATTTCAAGGGTAGGAAAGAACGTCAGAGGAGGAAGGGACCTGAAAAGAGACTAAGAAAAAGTACCTGTTCTTTAAAAATTAGAGCAGAATTTGATAGCAGCCCAAAAGGAATCAGACAGCTACCTAGAAGCTATCTACGACTATTTATTACAAGTAGCTTTTATTCACATGTCTACCCATTGTTGGCTTTACATAGATTTTAAGTCTATCCCAGTTATTTTGAATCATCAACAAACTCAGAGACACTCCCAGCAGCAAAAACAAAGTTACAAAAAACACTTTATAGGAAGAAGTGAATAATGGACGACTTTCTAGAAAGTATGAATGGTGTGCACAACTGGTTTACTTGATGTAATGATCAAAAATAAGAATGAACCCAATTTGCGAAGATCCATCTATGTGCTCTCATCTAATGGTTTACTGAATAAAGAAATATTAAGGGCTAATAGCTCCATTCAGGGTGGTGTCAGCTTATCAAATGCACAATAAATTATACTGATTGGTTCCATTTGCCTCTATTCTCTGAGCTTATTATATTTTCTAACAATTGTCTGATAGTCTGTAACCACATCTCAACAGTTTAATGTTTATTTGTTTAATAAGTAGACTATGAGGTTCAGAAGGAATCCCCAGGGTAGGCTTTAACAACTCTACAGTCCTTGAGTTTAACCAGAACATATAAAGCGTATGAAATAATTACATAATATAAAATAAAAAATAACATATAACAAATAAAACACATAACAGATTTATAAAACAATAAGCAGCTTTGGAAAGTCATTCATTATATACATGAGCTTAATTTAAAAAAAAAGGAAAGTACACTGGGCACAGTGGCTCATGCCTATAATCCCAGCACTTTGGGAGGCTGAGGTGGGAGGGTTGCTTGAGGCCACGAGTTGGAGACCAGCCTGGGCAACATAGCAAGGCCCTGTCTTTACAGAAAAATTTAAAAAATTAGCTGGGTGTGGTGGCACATACCTATAGTTCTAGCTACTCTGGAGGCTGATATAGGAGGACTGCTTGAGCCCAGGAGTTCCAAGTTGCAATGAGCTATGATTGTGCCACTGCACTCCAGCCTGGGTGATATAGAATGAGATCCTTTCCTCTAAAAATAAATAAATAAAATTTAAAAAGATCTGCCGCAAGTAACAGTACATGTAATTAATGTTTGAAATACTCAACAAATGTGGCCTGTCCTCAGTATCTACTTTCCCTACTCAAATTAACAATTCAAGAAATCTGAAGGAAAAAGCAAACCTAGTTCCTCAATGAGAGATTTTTAAAACTAAATGTCAAGGGAAAAAAAATAACTCAATGATTTCTACCCTTTGAGTAGCGTTAAACTCACCTTCCATGCACTCATTCACAGATTCATAGTCGGCATAAGTTCTGCCTTCGGGCCTCTTGGTAGGCTGTACCAGCAAAATGGTGTGAGACTGCAGGGGAAAAACATGATTTCAATATAAGTTTCTAACTGATAGCTGAGGAATTCATAGTATGATACAAAATCCCCACTTGTGACACAGTAATAGTTATTAAAACATAATTAGGGGTGTCCTTCCTGCAACGTTTATCCCTTTGCCCAAGTGTGGAATCTAGCTGGATTCAGAACTCTTCTGTAAAGCCTCCCTTAGCCTGGCAGTCCTTCATGACTGCTTTCTCAAACTCCAACTGCACTTACTGCTTACGAGTACTCAGCACAAGCTACCTTGTATTTTTTTTTTAAATCCTTTCCTCCCAAATAGATTATAAACCTGCTTAGATTTTCTGTCTCCACTGATCACTTTCTATCTCTAGCTCTATTAAGTCCCTAATAAAAACTCAGATGGGGTGATGAAAGGAAAGAAAAAGAGAAACCCTATAATCACTGCAAGCACCATATTGACCTGTGTTCTTTTCCAACCTTAGCATAAAAGCAAAGTCACAATTAGTCCAGGAGTTAGACTCTTGACAATAAGGCATAAATTGGCAATGTAAAATTAATATAGTTAATATTGCCTTAAAGAATCCATTAAACTATTCACTTAGTAGATGACCTGCCTTAAAGTGCTATCTCATACCAAAATCACGTAAACACTAGAATCACACAAAATGGTTAGATGATCACACCACAAGAAATGTGAATATGCCTGAAAAACAGCAGATACACTTGTCTTCCATCTCATGCTCACTGGGGAGCATGTTTTCACTAGTAGGTGAAGCTCAGAGTTTCTCAGCCTTAGCACTATTACATATATTGGGCTGGATGATTTTTTGTTATGGAAATTTTCCTGTGCATTGTAAGATGTTTAGCAACAGCCCTGGCCTCTACCCACTAGATTAACACCCCCTCTCACAAGTTGTGACAATCAAAAATGTCTCTGGACATTGCCGTATGTCCCTTGGGAAGCAAAATGTCAACTGGCCGAGAATCACTGGCCTATTGAAATTATGCCCCCCACCCAATTTTTTGCCACATGTATAAGAATGACTAATTAAATGCAAGTATGATGCAACTCAACTGTAAATCCAATCCCAAATCAAATTATTCACATATTTTCCTTGTCTTCTGCTATGCTAGTATTTTTTAGCCAAAAAACAAAAAATAAAAATCTCATAATGACAGGACATCATTTGAAATGAGAACTTTTAACCATCAACAAACTGTAACTGAAACAGCCAAAGCCTAGACTTTCTGAATAAACAATGACACTATATGCAAAGCAAAGAGTTATCATACTCCTCCCTGTCTATCAAGAACTGAGTCAATTCTCCTAAAAGTTTGAGAGGGTTTGAGATAAAACAGAACTTGGTGACAAGAGTTATAGTGTAACTCTCACCTGTGTTTGACCTGAATACTAAGCCTTTATTAATGATTAAAAGCCAGAGAAAGCATAATATTAATCTGTTATACAGTTTTTATAAGCCAGCCACTCAAAAAAGGCAGTTTCAATGAATCACTTGAGAAAAACATTTTATACAAACCACACTAGCATTTTTGCAATAGAGCTTGCCCTATATACTAGCAATACCAGTTGCTACTACATTAATTTTATTCTTATTCTAATGAAAAAATTTTTTACGTTTTTTCCTCCCCTCCTTTCCCTCCTCTAATGAAAATTAAAGGACTAATTTATTTGAAAGGGTAACATACAGAAATGGCTACATAGCATGTTGCTTTTTATATCTAGCCTTAAATGAAACTGACAGCAAAGTTTACTATTTTCAATACTTACTGTTGAAAGACAAGGATTAAAAAACACTAAGAACACAAAATGACTGAATTTAAAAAACTGTAGTCAAAACAGTTACCATTTTTAAGTGGCAGTGCTTTCCTGTTACCAATTTTTTAACGATAATACCTCCCAAATCAGTTTTAGTCACTTTCTTCTTACTGGAAGACCCTGTTCAGATTTTAAGGGACTCAGACCCCGAGCTGAGCCTATTTTTTCAGCCTCCACCTCCAAAGAATTTAAATAAGGGTAAGAACAGGATTGAGAGCTGAGGGAAACTCCAATGAGGCACCTGGCGGGGGTGGGGTGGTCTTAAAAAGGAGGGAAAAAAGGTTCAAAGCGGGGAAAAATGGCAGAGCACAATAAAATAAAAAGGAATAGCTGAGAAAGCACACTACAAGCAAATAGGGCCCCTCCTGGGCCACATGCTAGGCATAGGAAGTTCAGTGTGTCAGATTCGATACAAGGTTTGTTAGACATCCCTTGGCCATTGTTCCTAAAGTAGGCTAGAGCGTTTGGAGGGAAAAAGCACCATCCCCACACCTCCCTCCATCAAGCAGCAATCGGGATAAAGCGCATCCTCAGACCGACTGCACAGCTAGCCCGAGTCAGCAGGCGGACGCGCAATCGCAGGGCGGACCCGCGCTCCCGGGCCTAGAGTCAGGCCCGGCGTTTCGGCGGCGGGAAGGACTGACCCACGAGCTAGAGTGGCGGGAAGCAGAAAGATCGCGCCGCAGTGGGGTGGGGATAGGAAAATGTAGGGGGCTAAGGCGCCCTGGAGGCTGGGAGCTCGGGTAGCCGCTGAGGCCCTTTCTCACCATCGCGCCAAATCGTCTTCGCTGCAGCCGCTACCGACACCGCCGCCGCTACACGAGCTTAGCCGCAACACCGCCAACAGCCAATCCCCGCGAGAGGAGCCGCCGGAAGTCGTCGGAAGCGCAACGAGAAAGATCTCTTTGGACCATAGAGATGCACTCGTTTCCGGCAGCTAGAGCAGCTACTGACTCTGTTTAAGCCATCTTGGGTAAGGGCAATAAACTAGGTAAGGGACACTTTAGGAGCTTTAGAAACGATTATTTTTTTCAAGACGCTTTCTTCCGTACTTTCGTTATGGCATATATGGCTAACGTGATCACTGATATAGACGGTGACACCAACCATCTTTCATTAGCCCTAGTCAAAAATGGCGGCCGTGTAAGTATCCCGGGCCATAGGTCGGTTGTAACCCGGAAGTGCCCTTCTAAAGGCGGGGGCGGTGAGACAATCCGGAAGTGGATGTAATGAAGAGGTGCCACTTGGCGGCCATGGCTGCTGTAGTATCTGCGACTCTGGGTCAAGGCCCGGCGGAGTGGAGTATCATGGGCAGCACGGGGTGTAGGGCAGAGACAGCTTTGTATCAGCTTTTCTGCTGAACCCGTAGGATCCATTGTTAGAGACCTGCAGGACTGCTTTCTCCATCCTAGTCTCGGACCGGAGTTTGCCAGGACTGGTGGGCTGGTCCTTGCCCTGGGGGCGTGGATCACCTGCGGGGCCGTCTGAGGTAGACAGGGGCGCGGAGAGAACTAACAGGTTCGCTTGGGTTTTCCTCCTCTACCTGCTGCCGGCTGGGACGTTGTGCCTCCCTCATTACGACGATTGAAGAAATTGCTCATTCGCCCATTTTCCCCATTGACTTTTCCCATCTCTGTTAACTCACGAGAATCCAGTGACTGGCATTTGAGAACCCAGGGTCTGGGACCTAAGATAACTGAAAGTTTTCTCTGGTGCTAATATCAGCAAAAAGGGGCTGTTTCCAGGTACGTGGAAGAGAAGGTGCCTCGTTAACAAATCTGTTGTGGGGAGAGGCTGAAAGAACTGGAAAGACCACTTGTTCTCTTGGAATCACCACACGTGTTTAAAGACCCGAGGCACCTTTTGAAGCCACTAGAAATCTGTAATTTGGTGGTGGGTGAATAAAGGAGGGAAGAATGGATGATTTCATCTCCATCAGTCTGCTGTCTCTGGCTATGTTGGTGGGATGTTACGTGGCTGGAATCATTCCCTTGGCTGTTAATTTCTCAGAGGTAAGAAACTTTCGATTTTCTGTCAGCTGTCAGGATGGCTGCTAGGAAGTAGTGATAGTTGCAAAGGGAAGCTGTTTCCCTAGTTAAACTCAGAGCTAAAAATCTCACAAAGGAAGACTATTTTTTGAAAAGATACATAGCATTTAATAGGAGAAACAAACCTCATATTCAGCAATAGAATTCTTAACCTGGAGTGGGTGGATATTCCGCTGAAGATCCTGGAGTATTCTGAATCCCCTGAAATTGCATACCAAAATTTGGGTCTTTGTGAATTTTCCTGGAAAGAGGCACCGTAACATTTCTTTGAATTCACAGAGGTTTCAAGGAATCAAGGTTCTAGATTGATATCAAGAAAATAATAGGAGAATGTTATTTGTCCATATGAGTTGAAATCAATATAACTTCTTTTTGAGAAAATCAAGCATATCTTTTTGAGAAAAGCTAAGGGTTTTGTGGGGGGATGCCTGTACTAGAATGAATGTAGAAAAAAAACTATGTTTGGTTGTTCTTAATTCACATTTTCTTTTAAAGAAGATCATTGGAATAGATATTCTGAAATTTTCACATCTATTTGCTTAGAAGTGTATTTTAATATACTAAATTTGATTTGGTTAATTGTTGGTCATTCCTTGAATAAACTTTAATGGGGGGTGGAGGGGAAGAAGGATAGATCAAAACCTGTTTGATGAAATGCAGATAGGTTCTTTAGATAGGCATAGAGTTTACAAAGTGCACAGTGCTCAAAGATTTAGGGGGGAAAACTACTACATTCATGGGAAATAAGAATTCGTGAATTTGTCCTGGAGTTCAGCAGTAAAATAGGACCTAGCTAACCTCAATACCAGTCCTGAAAGTACTTTCAAAGGGAAGAAGAGAGTAGAATGGGCTGAAGTAAAAAGGGAGAGTATAAATAAGGTATGAAATAGGCCTTGAAGAAACTTGAGGAAGATGAGGCATTACAAGTAAAGAAAACAGCCTATGGGTGGGAAAGAAAGGATGACACGATGCATTGTTAAGTTTGAGGAAAAGTAAAGCCCATAGCCGGATTGCTTGTATTGTTGCTGCTTCTTTTCTGTTTCCTTTTCTATCTGCACCCCTCAGCATCTAATGATAACATTAAAAAAAAATTATGTACATTACCTAACTTCATTTAAAAAGCTTATGTACAGATGAGGAAACTGAGACTCAGACTGTGGAACTTGGACAAGTTCATGAAGTACAGTAAAATCAGAAGTGTTTTTTAAATCTAGGTTTTTCTGACTCAGACCAGTTCTTAGCCACCCTTCATTTCAACAAAGATTCTTGGTACAAAATCCAGCCCACAGACTGATTTTGTTCGATTAGCAGAATGTTTAGTTTTATTATTATTATTGCTTTTTGCCTATATTCCCTCAAGGCAGCAGTTGGATAGAGCTGAGTAGCAGCTGTCAGTCCTCTTAGGCCTGTGGAAGCCTTCTTCACTCATTTGGGTTACCTGCCTGCCCAGTACTTTGTGAGCCTGACATAACCGTGTTTTCTTATAACTACATTAGAATTGAATTGACGTTATTAGGGCTGACATTTGTGAGATTTGGGTTGGTTTGTATATTTAAAGAATTACTGAGGTAACATTTATGAAGAATTAAAATTAATTCAAATAAGCAACCATAAGACTTTTTATTTCTATAACGTGCTTAGAATTTTTTCCAGTTTCAGTATTTTCACAAACTGTCTTGAATGATTATTGCAATATGCAGGTATATGCTATTTTCCTTTTCCATGAAAGGAAATATCTGCATGACTGGTGTTATTAACTGGGCCATTGATAAAGATAATTACTGTGTCATGTCATTTGTGGCTTTCTAAATTGACGGTCAAGTTGGCTTTTACAGCTGTAAGTCTTAAAATGCTATAAATCAGCATTCATAATATCTGTTTATAATTACAGCAGGAGCAATGCATTTTGAGCCATTAGAATAAAAACGAGGATTGTTATTTACCTGAGCATGTCTCTCCTATATGTCATAGAGCTGGTAACAGAGAGCAAGCTGTGTTTGCACCAGAGCTCTAGAGCAATGTTCCTCAAACTATCTGGTAAAGGACCAGTTTTTGTTTTTAATTTTTATTCCAATCTAGACCAATATATTTGTAAAAATGAAATACTAGGAAAATGAAATGAAAAAAAGACATACAAAATACTAGCCCAAATGTACTATTAGATTCAACAGACATAAAATTACTCCTATGATTGTGATAATCATATTGCTATAAAAATTTCTGAAGGGTTTCTCTCAGTTTCTGGACTTTTCTTGTTGCAGACTTCTGGGTTATAATGCCACATTTCTGAGAAAAAATGTAGAAAATGCATTTTGTAGTAAAACAGCAAGGGTGGGTGTGGTGGCACATTCCTGTGGTCACAGCTTCTCAGGAGGTCGAGACAGGAGGATCACTTGAGCCCTGGAGTTTGAGGCTGCATTGAGCTATGATCATGCCTCTGAATAGCCACTGCACTCCAAACTGGGCAACACAGGGAGACCATACCTCTTTTTAAAAAAGAAAGAAAGAAGCCGGGCGCGGTGGCTCACGCCTGTAATCCTAGCACTCTGGGAGGCTGAGGCGGGCGGATCGCTCAAGATCAGGAGTTCAAAACCAGCCTGAGCAAGAGTGAGACCCCATCTCTACTATAAATAGAAAGAAAGAAATTAATTGG
>CAUYRT010012351.1:0-22634 GCA_963574885.1 Lepilemur ruficaudatus
GTGGCGCATGCCTGTAGTCCCAGCTACTTGGGAGGCTGAGGCAGAAGGATCGCTTGAGCCCAGGAGTTTGAGGTTGCTGTGAGCTAGGCTGACGCCACGGCACTCTAGCCCGGGCAACAAAGTGAGACTCTGTCTCAAAAAAAAAACAAACAAACAAACAAAAAAGAATATATACAAAGTAGTCTCACAACTCAACAGTTAGAAAACAAATCATTCAATAAAAAAACTTCAGCAAAAGATTTGAACAGACGTTTCTTCATTGATTGATTACTGGCCAGGAACTTGTTCATTTCTGTCCATGTAATGGGACATCAGCCATGTGTGGCTCACTCACAGGTCTGTCTCAGTTCCTGTGACTCACCTGCCCTGAGGCAAGGTCAGGAGTATGTTCTTCCAGGGTGAACTGCTTCCTACTCACAGCCCACGAGCCACTATAATTCTACGGAGTCAGGAACCTCTGGGAAGTGTCCCCGTTGGCTCTGGTGTTCACACTGGATCTCAACCCTGGGGCTCTTTTTTTTTTTTTTTGAGTCAGAATCTCACTGTGTTGCCCAGGCTAGAGTGCTGTGGCATCAGCCTAGCTCACAGCAACCTCACACTCCTGGACTCAAGTGATCCTTCTGCCTCAGCCTCCTGAGTAGCTGGGACCACAGGCTTGCGCCACCGCGCCCAGCTAATTCTTCTTTTTTCTTTTCTTTTCTTCTTCATCTGTTTTTTTTTTTTTTAGACTCTCACTCTTTTTTTGAGAGTCTCATTCTGTCACCTAGGCTGGGGTACAGTGGCATCATCATAGCTCCCTACAGCCTCCAACTCCTGGGCTCAAGTGGTCCTCCTGCCTCGGCCTCCCAAGTAGCTGGGACTACAGGCACATGGGCCACCACACCTGGCTAATTTTCCTTATTTTTTTGTAGAGACGCGGTCTTGCCATGTTTGTCAAGCTGGTCTTGACCTCCTGGCCTCCGACGATCCTCCCACCTCAGACCTCCCAAAGTGCTGGGATAACAGGCCTGAGCCCCTGGGGCTCTCTTGCTGACAACTCCACTCTTCCCAAGGAGTTGGATGTCCAGTGGGGTCTGTGAACTCAATCAGAGTTGCTGGAGTCTGGCCCTATGGGGTCTGGCCCAGGGACTCTGCAGAGACTCCAAGACCCTGGAAAGACAGTGTCCACAAGGTCAGAGTCACTCAGCACCCACCACACAAACATTAAACATGTACTGGATATGAGATGGTATCAAGGAATTATTGTTAACTTTATTAGGTATGATAATGGTTTTGTGGCCATGTTAAAACAAATAGTTTATTTATCTATTAAAGATATATACTGAAGTATTTATGGGTGAAATAATACGTCTGGGTTATTCCTTACAAGTACTCTAGCAAGGGTAAAGTGTACTGCTGCCTGCAACTTACTTTGAAATGTGTCAATAGATAAGATGGATTGGATAAAGGGATGGGCAGGGGAACAGATGTAAGCAAATGTAGCAAAATGTTACACAGATAAAGCAAAATGTAGACAAAGTAAATATAGCAAAATGTTAATCATAGAATCTAGGTGATAGGTACATGGGTATTCACTGTACAGTTCTTTGAACTTTTCTGTATGCTTGATAATTTTTATAATAAAATGTTGGGGAAAAACCCTAACAAAAAATAATTCATAGAATATATGAAACAAAAATGGCAAATGGTAATAATAGTTAGAGCTGGCTAATAGTTTCTAGGGGCTCATTATATTCCTCTCTTCTTTTGTGTACGTTTGAAATTTTCCAAATTATAAGGATTTTTCAAAATTTTACTGGGATGAACCTTAAGGATAATATGCTAAGAGAAATAAACCAGTCACAGAAAGCCAACTACTGTGTGATTCCACTTACATGAGGTACCTAGAGCAGTCAAATTCATAGAGACAGGAAGTAGAATGGTGGTTACCAGAGGCTGGGGGAAGGGAGAAATGGGGAGTTATTGTTTAATGGGTACAGAGTTTCATTTTTGCACAATGAGAAAGTTCTGGAGATTGGTTGCACAGCAATGTGAATATAATTAATACTATACTATGGAACTGGACACTTAAAAATGGTTAAGATGGGCTGGGCGAATTGGTTTACTACACCTATAATCCCAGCACTTTGGGAGGCCCAGAGTTCCAGACCAGCCTGGGCAACATAACAAGATCTCGTCTCTACAAAATAAATTTTTTTTTTTTGAGACAGAGTCTCACTCTGTTGCCCAGGCTAGAGTGCCATGGCCTCAGCCTAGCCCACAGCAACCTCAAACTCCTAGGTTCAAATGATCCTCCGGCCTCAGCCTCCCAAGTAGCTGGGACTACGGGCATGTGCCACCATGCCCAGCTAATTTTTTTTTCTATATATATTTTTACTTGTCCAATTAATTTGTTTCTATTTTTAGTAGAGACAGGGTCTTGCTCTTGCTCAGGGTGGTTTCGAACTCCTGACCTTGAGTGATCCACCCGCCTCGGCCTCCCACCCAGAGTGCTAGGATTATAGGCGTGAGCCACCACACCCGGCCTTATAAAATAAATATTTTTAAAAAATGAGCTGGGTGTGGCGGCACATGCCTGGAAGTACCAATTACTCGGGAGGCTAAGGCAGGAGGATTGCTTGAGTCCAGGAGTTTAAGGCTGCAGTGAGCTATGATTGTACTACTGTACTCCAGACTGGGCAACAGAGTGAGACCCTGTCTCTAAAATAAAATTTTTAAAAATGGTTAAGATGATAAATTTTATGTTGTGTGTATTTTACTACAATTAAAACTTTAAAATTTTTCAAAATTTACCAAGCAAATATATCTTGGGAGCATTTTGATGTAGGCCACTGTGCTAGATACAATACAGTATGAGAAGTTCAGTGAGAATCAGCTCTAGATTTCATCATGAAGTGATGAAATACTGGAAATACCAATGAAATTCTGGGTAAAATAAATGACATTTTCAATTACAGCTTGTCCTCTTTTTAGACATGATAATATAAAAAAGTTACTTCATTTTCACTTACTTCATCTTAAAGATAAGTATGAAAATTCTTGACAGTCAGTGCAAAGATATTTTTGACAAAAAAAAAAAAGACTGTATAGAGAATTTACCACCAACGATCTTGACTTGAGACAAATATTCCACAAAGTTCTCTAAATTAAGAACAGAAATCTCAAACTAAGAGGAAAACAGTTTGGAGCAATGACTCTTAAAACGGATGTATAAAATTCAATCTAAATGGATGATGACTGGGCATTAAAATATTTTTATTTATTTTTTATTTTTCTTTATTTCTTTTTTCTTTTTTTATTTTATAATTTCCACTGAAAGCCATGGGCATTAAAATATTAATAAATATTCTCTATGGGAAAAACCAATACTATCTCAGGACTTTAATATTTTTATTAATGTAAAATAAAATATAGCTATAGAAAGCCATATAACACCAAAGTATAGCTTAATGGGTTTTCATAAGCCAAATACCCTTGTAATAACCACTGAATTCAAGAAAGAACTTTGCCAGCCTCCCAGGAAGCCCCATCCCATTCAAGCCACCTTGACCATTACCTTGACTTTATGTAATTGCTTCCTTGCATTTCTTTCTTTCTTTCTTTCTTTCTTTTTTTTTTTTTTTTTTGAGACAGAGTCTCAATTTGTTGCCCTGGGTTGAGTGCTGTGGCGTCAGCCTCGCTTACAGCAACCTCCAACTCCTGGGCTCAAGCAATCCTTCTGCCTCAGCCTCCCAAGTAGCTGGGACTACAGGCATGCGCCACCATGTCTGGCTAATTTTTCTGTATCTTTTTAGTTGGCCAATTAATTTCTTTCTATTTATAGTAGAGATGAGGTCTCACTCTTGCTCAGGCTGGTTTCAAACTCCTAACCTTGTGAGATCCTCCCGCCTCGGCTTCCCAGAGTGGCATTTCTTTATAGTTATAGCAACCAAGTGTACATCCCCAAACATTATAGGTTAATCTTGCCCATTTAAAAAAAATGGCTATTTTTCAAATCTCTTTTACTTTCAAGGTTCTCACTCAAGTCTGGATTTTTCATAACCTGGATTTGGGTGATTGCATGCACATGGTGCAGGGCAATATATTTCTGTGTACTCTGTGTTTCCTGCAAATTGGCAGCGAGATGCAGAGGCCAGGTCTGGTTCAGGCTTGATCCTTTTAGCAAGACTACAGGTGGTGGCATGTTGTCTCATGAGAGGGCACAGAATGTCTGGTGGTCACTCATTTTGTGACGTTAGAAGCTGAGATGCTCGATGCTTAAAAAATCCATTAAATCCATTGATGATTACAAAATGGTGATATAGAAATTCTAACAATTCGTTTTCATTTATTAATTGCAACAGTTTTTTAGAGATGCTTTTGTTCATTTATTGTTTGGTTACCGATGCTACCATTAATTTAGGAAAGGCAGGATAAATGCTTTATTTTTTTCCCTTTATTTATCAGCATTCAACAAAATGATTTGGTTCCCTGTAATCCTCCAAAGGTAACTACTAATACTTTTTTTTTTTTTTTTGGACAGAGTCTGGGTTTCTTGTCCAGGCTAGAGTGCCGTGGTGTCAGCCTAGCTCACAGCAACCTCAAACTCCTGGGCTCAAGTGATCCTCCTGCCTCAGCCTCCCAAGTAGCTGGGACTACAGGCATGCGCCACCATGCCCGGCTAATTATTTTTTTGTATATATTTTTAGTTGGCCAATTAATTTCTATGTATTTTTAGTAGAGACAGGGTCTCGCTCTTGCTCAGGCTGGTTTTGAACTCCTGACCTTGAGCGATCCACCTGCCTCGGCCTCCCAGAGTGCTAGGATTACAGGGTGCGTGATCCACCGCACCCGGACTACTAATACTTTTTGAAAGATCATTGTGAACTCATGAATTTAAACATCACAGACAGTTTGTCTGAGAGATCTCCCCACGAAGAAAAATAGACCAAATAAGAAAAAAAAGAATAAAAAATGAGTTTAATTTTTTAAAAAAAAATTCAAAAATAAGCATATCAGGCCAGTTTCAGTCAAACTGTAATTATTACCTTCTTGAAGGTCAAATGGTCTCATCTGTGGCCAGTGAGAGACTCCTAGAGTTGGCTCCCAGGTCCTTTAGACATGACCGTAGTAGGCTTTGACAGCTTCCTCACTATCTGCTATTATGACAAGATTCCAGGATCATCTTGTATGTTTCCAGTCCCCGATCTGGAATCAGCCAGTTTTCTAAGAAATGCTGGTTCCTTTTCACAGGAAATGAAATCTCAAGCCCACAATGTAGGTGCCAGAGTTACTCATTACTACCGTGCTGGTCATTGTTTCTAGGCCTCCTCAACACACAGAGAGATAGAGTGCACGCGTGCACGGATGCACACACGTACACATCCTTTTCAAAACTAAACCATCTTATGAGATCATATTGATATTTCCAACTCAAATTCAGGAATATAGGGTTTTGTTTGTTTGTTAGGAGACAGGGTCTCACTCTGTCACCCAGGCTGAAGTGCAGTGGTGTGATCATAGTTCACAGCAGCCTCGAACTCCTCGAACTCCTGGCCTCAAGCGATCCTCCTGCCTCAGCCTCCCAAAGTGCTGGGATTACAGCCACTGTGCCCAACCTGACAGGGTTTTGTTGTTGTTGTTGTTGTTGTTTAACTTAATCTCTTCTATGTCGAATCTGTGTTACCTTTCTTCCGCACCAAAACTACAAGATCTCAAAGACGCAGGGATGACAGAATTGGAATATCTCATAATTATTCATTCACTTTATCCCATGGTGTTGGGGGACTCCAAACCACCTTACCTTCGGTGACTCGCTAGAAGGAGCTAGAAGGAGTCACGGCACTGAGCGTAGAGTTGTACTTTCAGCTAAGGTTTATTACAGCAAAAGGATATGCATTGTGTCATCAAGGGAAAAAGACACAGGCAGAGTCTGAAGGATGCTGTGCACAGGCTTCCTCCTGCCATGTCCATCCCAGGAGGCTCGCCCAGAGCGCACTCTTCTCCCAGCAACAAAAATGCAGCAACACATTTGTGTTGCTTCTGCCCAGGGAAGCCCATTAGAGACCCAGTATCCAAGGGTTTCATGGGGACTGGTCACTAGGCACCCTCTACCTAGTGCTTACCAAAATTCCAGACTCCCAGAAGGAAAGCAGATACTCAGCAGAAACCACTGTTTGCACCATCAGTGTAGGCACAGTAAGCCATCTTTATCAGTTAAAGAACATTGGGAACACTCCTGAAATCCAAGTTCCCAGCTGCCAGCCAAGGGCCAACCTTGTGAGCAGGCCTTTCAAAGGATCGCAGTCCTTGCTATGTTAACCCCTCTCTGCATAGGCCACCCCTTGGCCCTTGGCCATGGCATCTTTACAGTAAAATCATCCCTAGGGCCGCCTGAAGCAGGGTGAGACCAACCTGCAGTATTGACCTCACTTGTACCCTCGGGGGGTCCTGGATTTAGCCAGCTAAAACAAATTCCTTTAGCCACAAAAGACTTAGAAAGCCACGTGGCTTCCTCCTGAAATTTCTGTATTAACGCTTTTTTGCCTGGCCCGCAACATCAATTCAGAGTCAGCACAACTCTGGCCAGCAAGCTGAATGCCTTCCAGGGCTAAGGCAGTGTCAGGATAGCCAGAGGGTACAAATGCAAGTACAGTCCCAAAGGGCACATGTGATACCCCTGGAAACCAAGGGTTTACAATTGTTAGGGTGTTCTGTGCAGGACATGTATTAGGCAGGCAGGACAGCTGGCCAGGGCCCCCAGCGTGGCCTCCCACAGTGGGACCTCCCTCCCAGTTCAATCCAAATAATTCAGTTTAGTCCTTGGTTTCAGAGTGACTGCCCGGAGATAGGTGCCATCAGTCCTGTTTATCTCATCAATTCATCCCTCTCATGAGTGTGGACCGCGTCTGCAGGCGTTCTGCGTGCAAAGTACGGGAGCCGGCGCCACCCCGGGGTCTCATAGTCAGTGCCTTCAGGTGGGATGGGGGCTCAGTAGCCAGTTTAAATTCAAAGTGCTCACAGCAGCTTGGCAATGAAACATGGGGCATTTTTCTGCAGGAAGAGGGGAAAGCTTCCAGGAGCAGTTCTGCAAAAACAACAATCATTACTGCCCTCTCTACGCCCCTGCCCCTCCCCAGGTTTTTCTTTTCCCCCATTGTTACAAAATCAGAGTGTCTCATTCAGTAATGGTAATTTCACATTTCCCAATCATTTTCCTCTCATCCAGACCGTTTGTCTGGAAGAGTTGCACGCAAGAAAGAAAGACATTCGCACGAAAACATTTTTCCCAGGAAAACATTCTCATGCAATTTCACCGTAAAAACACATCATGTTCAGGAATTTGTCAGGAAGAATCCTGAACTTTCAAATTTTTTCAAAATGAGTTTCCATAACCTCTCATTCCTTTCATCCTGATCATTTACCCAGTGAGCAACCTAGAAAAAAAAAATCAATCCCTTGCTGGGCACAGCTGCATTGAACAATCAAACTGCTTTACTAAGGTGTGTGCACGAGGAGATAGATGGGGGAGAGTCAGGCTACCGGTCCACTGGTACAAACTGCAACTAATCTGGAAAGCCAAACACAAGTCAACAACGAGACATCTCCAAGAGGGGGCACGAGTCCCACCTGTGGGAAGTGGGTGAAGGGGTCACACTCCCTGTGATGTGTCCTTCCCCAACCCACAATTTTCAAGGGGAATCCCAAGGTAGGAATGCAATTAGTCTCTGTATCAGAAATGTAGATCGGTTCAGCAGTGTAATTTTAGATGGTCTCATGAGAGCACACCCTTTCCTGTTGGCATTTGTACGTGACCCAGACAGTCCAGTCAGCATCCACATTTTCATCATTTATGGCCCCTCAGAGGCTGTCTTTTTAAATGGGCAACTGTTCAAAGTCTGAGTCCTGTTCTTTGAGACAAGCTTTCAGTTCCGCCCAGCTCACCTCGAGGCTGAAATAGCTGCAGAAGATAGCATCAGCTTTCAGCTCAGAGTCAAATCCAGGCAATTAGGATCTGTGAATTTGATTTAAAAAAAAAAGCGGTTTTCCTTTAGTAGTGGCAAAGCCAAGACAAGGAAGGGCCAGATAGCTGTGTTCTAAGCCCAAGTGACAAACAAGGCTTTCCTAAAAAGTCCTTTTTATCGTGTCCAAACAGACCCACTCAAATGTACGCACAGAAGGCTGGAACACCAGCAGCCTTCATGGGCAGGCATTTCATGTCAGCAAGAGCACAGTAGCAAACTAAAAGCTGTTTTTAAAAACTCCAAAAGTGTGTTTCTACCTGGAGATTGCCTCCCTTTTCATGCTGTCTCCCTTTCTCCAGAGGCTCCAGTAGGCAAAAATCATTGGTTATGAAGACTTGTTCCAATACTCAAAGAGTTTAGGCTGGGCATGGTGGCTCACGCCTGTAATCCTAGGCAGGAGGATTGTTTGAGCTCAGGAGTTTGAGACCAGCCTGAGCAAGAGCAAGACCCCATCTCTACTAAAAATAGAAAGAAATTATCTGGACAACTAAAAATATACAGAGAAAAAATTAGCTGGGCATGGTGGCACATGCTTGTAGTCCCAGCTACTTGGGAGGCTGAGGCAGAAGGATCCCTTGAACCCAGGAGTTTAGGTTGCTGTGAGCTAGGCTGACACCCCGGCACTCTAGCCTGGACAACAGAGTGAGACTCTGTCTCAAAAAAAAAAAAAAAAAAAAGTTTAGTGGGTCGGGCGAGGTGGCTCGCGCCTGTAATCCTAGCACTCTGGGAGGCCGAGGTGGGAGGATCGCTCAAGGTCAGGAGTTCAAAACCAGCCTGAGCAAGAGCGAGACCCCATCTCTACTAAAAAATAGAAACAAATTAATTGGCCAACTAAAAGTATATAGAAAAAATTAGCTGGGCATGGTGGCGCATGCCTGTAGTCCCAGCTACTCGGGAGGCTGAGGCAGAAGGATCGCTTGAGCCCAGGAGTTTGACGTTGCTGTGAGCTGGGCTAGGCTGATGCCACGGCACTCTAGCCCAGGCAACAGAGTGAGACTTTGTCTAAAAAAAAACAAAAAAAGAGTTTAAATTGCAATCCACCCACAGGCAGCAAAAAGCAAAGGAGCTCTGATCCACCATCACCTTTTTTTTTCTTTGCCACTTTCCCTATCAGGATGATCCATTTAACTCTGATGAAATGAAGCATGTAACATTGTGCATTAATTTTTCCATACACCTAGATGGGATAGCCACAAAAGACAAAGCCTTTAAAAAAAATCCCCCTCTGTTTTCCTCAAACCCGTAGCTGTACTGTAAAATCAGCATTTACAGGGTTAACATCAGAGCAGCCAGGAGATCCAGGCTGCAGTGTTAGGAGAGGCTGGGTGTTGCAGAGGCAGCTACTAAGCTGTAGAAAAGGCCAGAGTGGTGGTTTTTGTTTTGAGGTTCTTTTTTTACCCTTTGCTCCACTCTGGTTTTTCTAAAGCCTTGCTCCAGCCCTAGGTACTGATTTAACTATTTTCTTTCCACTTGGAGGAGCAGGCAATGCAAACTTTTATCATTTTCGATCCACCCAAAGCCTGCCTTCAGGAATTTTGTGACCCTTTCCCCTCTCACCTGGAAGAGAAAGCAACTCCAAATGAATTTGTATTATTTTTAGTTCATAGGAACCTCATTTGGGGAGAATGTTTGGGCTCTTTCTCCTCCCACTTGGAGGAGAGAACAAAAACCAAAGCCATCATCAGAGCTGCACGCTTTCCTCCTTTTAGCCAGCACAGCCGAAAGCAGCCAGGCAATCCAGCAAGTCAACTGTTCGTGGCTGGATTTATCATTTTCAAATTCCACAGGTAATTTTACCTCTCATAAGATCTCAGTTGCTGATCTATACCACAGGTAACTCCACAGCCACCCAGGCGCTGGGATTTTCTCATCCCCCTTCCCTCTCCTCTCTGCACGTAGCCTCACGTTGTCTCCCTCCTGGGAGGGCTCACAGCTCACTCTTTCCCCAGCATCAAAAATGCAGCAACAAATGTGTCATGTTTCTGTCCAGAGAAGCCCATTAGAGATTATGTCGAAGGTTTTTATTGGGAGTTAGTCACTAGGCACCCTCTGCCTTACATGTACTGTATTCCAGACCCCCAGCACGAAAGCATATGGCCAGCATAAACCACACTGTCGGCACAATCTAGGCACAGCGAGCCACCCTTATCAGTTAGGGAAGGGTGGAAACCCTCCAGAAATCCAAGTCCGCAGATGCCAGCCAAGGAAAACCTTGCAGCAGGCCTTTCTCAGGACAGCAGTCTCAGGCTTGCTCTGTTAACCCCTTTCAAGCACCCTCATTATTCAGTCTCAGAATAACAATATAACAATACTAATACCACTGATATAATTACTGAGAACAGTTTGAAACTGTGAATATATTCTCCCCATTATCTCCCCAATTTTTTTTTTTTTGAAACAGAGTCTCACTGTGTTGCCCAGGCTAGAGTGCTGTGGCATCAGCCTAGCTCACAGCAACCTCAAATTCCTGGGCTCAAGCAATCCTCCTGCCTCAGCCTCCCGAGTAGCTGGGACTACAGGCATGCGCCACCATGCCCGGCTAATTTTTTCTATATTTTTAGTTGGCCAATTAATTTCTTTCTATTTTTAGTAGAGACGGGGTCTCGCTCTTGCTCAGGCTGGTTTCGAACTCCTGACCTTGAGTGATCCACCTGCCTCGGCCTCCCAGAGTACTAGGATTACAGGCGTGAGCCACCGTGCCTGGCCTGCCTGCTTATTTTTTGAGTATACTTTTTTCTTGTCATATAACAGAAATAGTGAAAAATCACAAAAATAAAGGTACTGCCATTTTTAAGAACAGCTTTTTGAGCTACTTTCCTAACAGAAAGTGTGGATTTTCCTGATCCAGCCCCAAATCTTTCCATGACCCATACCACCCATTTATGAGATGGCCAGGATCAAGGTATAATCCATGACTGTGGCTTAAACCAGTGACTCACCTTAACTGTCTCAGGGAGCTTTTAAAAAATGTTGGTGCTTGCGCCCTACCCTAGACCAAATAAACTAGAATGTCAGGGTAGCAGTAACAAAACTCTGTACACACACACACACAAAACACCTGTTTTACAACTGAGGAAACTAAAGCTCAAAGGGGTTAAGTAATCTCTTTTTAATCTCATAGCTCCAAGTGGGGAACTGTGATCAAAGGTTCCTGATAACAAATTCAGTGCATTAGCAGCTGCGTCACTGCTGAGAGGTTTACTAATATTTTCTTGTGATAAATCTTTTTTGCAGTTTTGTTGCTGAAATACTCATAGTTTACGCTCAAACTTTGTTTTACAGCCATCCGTTTCAAGGCCAATACTCAGTATCAGACATGAAGTTAAGATTCTCACAGTGAGTACTTAGAGAAAATACTGGGAAAATTCTTATGTCTGAATTTATGCCATGTTTCATTGCTAATTGAGAATTGTGTTTCTCTACTTGATAGACTTGTGCTTCAAATAGTAACCAAATATGTGCCGAACATTCTCTGGCTTAGCAGTGTGTATGTTCCAAAGTGAAAACACTGCTGTTCCACAGAGAATGGTGTGAACTAATAACAGGATTTGCCATTTTCATTTTGGTGAAGTACTTTTAGCTAACCATGATTGTCAGGGAGATTTAACTGTACATCCTTATGTCTTCATCATTTTTTAATTTATCTGTGTGTTCTTTTTGTATATTCTGAAAATGGGCATGCTTAAAGGGTTAATAAATTAATTTATAACACGGTGAATAATTTAGCTTCTTTTCTCAGTAATTCTAATATGGGATGGTTATAGAGTGGTTATTGTATATATGTGTCTGTGTGTGTACATGTGTGAGATTTTTAAAAATTATACTTAACACTTCTTTCCTTAGTTCTGTTCAGAACAGTGAACGTGGCAAAAAAATTGGAAACGTCATGGTCACAACCAGCCGGAATGTTGTACAAACAGGAAAAGCTGTTGGTAAGGCATGCCTTTAGCCAGGAACAGATTGGAATCATAATACATCTATTTTCTATCCTCAATATGTAATCAATAAAAACATAAAGTTCCACAGCATAAAGTTCACATGATAATACAAGAGATTTTTAAAAATGTTTGTCTTGTTCAGTTTAAAAATTCTTAAGGCACCAGGTGTTATCAAAAAAGTTCAGCAAATTTTACCACCTCTAAGGGAGAATAACAACAGTTTCTCATGAGATCGCCGTCCTGTTACCAGGATTTAAGCTTCGTTAGAGTTCTTCCTCCATTCCCTATGCTGTGCTGTCCACAGTTCTTGATAAATGGCAGAAACTCATAAGAAAGTAGATATTAGGAGCTGCTGCCTTCTAAGATAGTATTACACAAGAAAGAAAATGAATGACACCGACAGTTGTTTTCTTTAAAAGATCGACAATATTTATAAAACCTTTATAGACTGATAAAAAGATAAAAATTACCAGTATTGAGATTAAAAGAGGGGAAATCACTGTAGATCTTACCAAAATTAAAAGTATAGACAATAAGGGAATATTGTGAGTAAATTTATGCCAACAAATTTGACAAAATAGATGAAATATAAAAATTATTTGGAAGGCTCCTATTATAATACTGCCAAAACCGGTGCAATAAGAGATGGAAAACCTGAATAGCCGTATATCAAAGAAATTGAATTCAAAATTTAAAACCTTGCCACAGAGTTTTTGTTTATTTTGTTTAGAGATACGGTCTTATTCGGTCATCCTGGCTAGAGTGCAATGGTGCGATCACAGTTCACTGCAGCCTCAAACTCCTAGGCTCAAGCGTCACTCCCACCTTGGCCTCCTGAGTAGTTGAAACTATAGGCGCATGCCACCACACCTGGCTGATTTTTATATTTCTTGTAAAGATGGAGTCTCACTGTGTTGCCCAGACTGGTCTTGTACTCCTGGCCTCAAGTGATCCCCCCGCCTCAGCCTCCCAAAGTGCTTGGATTATAGGCGTGAGCCACCATGCTTGGCCAACCAAGGTTTTTAATTTAATCCAGGCCCAGATGGCTTCACTTTGAAATCTGTAAAACATTTAAGGAAGAAATAATACTAATACTAATTTAACAAAAAATCTTTCAGAAAATAGTAAATGAGGTAATACACCTCAACTTATTTGATGAGGCCAGTATTACCCTAATATCAAAGTCAGACAAATGATAGCATTCTGTATGTACTATTCTGCATCTAGCTTTTTTCACCTAAAATATTTTGAAGATTGTTCCATATCAAGTCTAAAAAAATTCTTTGTTCCATCTTTTCTATATTTTTAACATTTTATTTTGACAGTTTTGAACTTAAACATTGCAATAGTACAAGGAATTCCCAATTATCTCTGATTCACCAATTATTTACATTTTACCCCATTTGCTTGTCATGCCAATATGTTATAAAAATAGGCAGACTAACCCACAATTAATTGAGCACAATTTCTTTCTTTTTTTTTTTAAACTAGTCAAGTACAGTTGAGCACAATTTAAAAGCCCCAGAAGCCAGGCACAGTGGATTGAGGCCAGGGGTTTGAGACCTTGTCTCTAAAAAAATAGAAAAAATTAGCCAGGCGACATGGCATATGCATCTATATATAGTCCCAGCTACTCTGAAGGCTGAGGCAGGAGGATTGCTTGAGCCTAGGAGTTTGAGGTTGCTATGAGTCATGATGATACCACTTCCCTCCAGCCCAGGCAACAGAGGGAGACCCTGTCTCAAATAAATGTATGAATGAATGAATGAATGTATGTATGTATGCATGCCCTCAGAACTAAGCAATCTTTGTGTAGCAGTCCTTAGAGCCCCAGCATTCTGAATACCTAGAAAGAGACAGACTGAGAAAACGCCACACTAAAATTTATAAACACAAACACAAAACACACAGCCCTACCACTGGGTTCGTTTTATTGCAAAGGAACCGATTTATTTCCATATATTATGCATGTGACTTAATTTTGAATTCTTATTTTTAATAAAAAATTATGCTTTATTATAGATATATGCGGCAGATTATTACTTAATTTTTAGTGATGCTTGGACGATAGTTAAATTCTGTGGCCAAGTCTCATCCACACTCCCTGCTCCAAAAAATAGTGGGAGTATATGATTCAACTTAAATAATTTCACTTTTGCATCAACTTTTGAGATAATGTTCTATAAAACAAAATACACTTGAGGCAGATAGAGTTCTGTATGTCTTGTTCAATGTAACTTAGTTTTAGATGACAATATCAAATTTCCCTAAAACAGCCTAACCACTCCCTTTATAGGTGGTTATTGATTATCAACTTAGTATTTAAAGTACAGAGAGAAAGGCTGGGCACTGTGGCTCATGCCTATAATCCTAGCACTCTGGGAGGCCAAGGCAGGAGGATCGCTTGAGGTCAGGTGTTCAAGGCCACCCTGAGCAAGACCAAAACCCCGTCTCTACTAAAAATAGAATAACAAAAGTCATCCAGGCGTGGTGGTCTCCACCTGTAATCCCAGCTACTTGGGAGGCTGAGGCAGGAGGATTGCTTGAGCCCAAGAGTTTGAGTTTGCTGTGAGGTAGGCTGACACCACAGCACTCTAGCCCATGCAACAAAGTAAGACTCTGTCTCCAAAAAAACATAAAGTACAAAGTACAGAGAGAAATTTGACCTTTTAAACTCTACAGACAACTCTCATACACAGCCAGTGTTGCCAGCACTGTGGATATTAGAGAAACATTTTGATGAATACCTTCAGAATGCTTGGGGTAGGCTCCTACCCCAAGAAATTACCTAATTTTCTATAAAACATTCCCATGGAAAGGTATTTTTTTGAAACTAGAAATTTAAATGGTATTTTAGTAACTATTGACATACTGGTGTGTTCTAATGAATTAACATCGATTGGTGTTGGTCTTTCACTGTCCCTTACAAAAGTAAGACCTTTTCTTGTGTTTCTCCCCTCCTTTCTATCTAGGCCAATCAGTCGGAGGAGCCTTTTCCAGTGCAAAGACAGCTATGTCTTCATGGCTTTCCACTTTCACCAATTCCACCCCCCAGAGTCTCAGCGAGCCCTCCGATGGGAAGCCTTGAGCAAGGCGTCAGAGGCTGCTGTTGCTTTCTTAAGTTTAAGAGCTCCCTGTCTGTGTGCTGCTCTCAGACTGTTCTTCACTGGCCACAGGTCCACAGCAGGGACCATATGTCGAGCTGTTTACATGGACGGTTGCCCTCTGTCTAAATGAATGTCACAGGATGCTCAAAAGATGAAATCACAACCATGGCAGGGATGGCTTTCCAGGTTGGGGTTTAAATTGACTACTTTTATTTCAGTCTGAGCCTGATTAAAACACACAGTAAACCTAGTGAATTTTGATTTCTGATATTGTACATTTGTTTACTTTAGAAAAGTTTTTACTTATATAAAAACTTTTGTTCTGTTTTGCTATTTGAATATCTAGATGGTCATTGTAATTTATATTTGCTAAAATTAAGTTATATTACTATTTTAATTTTTCTACATTTGGCCTTAAAATGTGCTTATAAAGCTAATGGGTCAAACAGTCCTGCCTTTGTTATTTTGGTGAGTTACGTGATGATTTTTTGTTTGTTTTCTATCCACAAAACACTTTGATCAGTTCACTTCTTCCCAGAAACATGAAAGTCAGAAGTGGTAGTTGTGAGGACTGGGTGTTTTATGTTTTTAATTGTTCTTTCCAAATTTCTAAAAGCTGGCTTTGAAAGGTATCAAGGAGTATCATTGTGCTTTCCTCTTCCTCTTAACTGTGCAAATAATGTGCAAGGAAATAGCATATTGATGGTTACAGTGGTATTGCAGTTTACCATGAACGTGTCTGTACGACAATACTTTCAAAGACCTATGTGTTTGTTTTGTCAACTGTAGTCATGTTGCAGTCTTTCACAAGCATTTTTTTAATCCAGAGTTTGTGTCTTCTATTTCTTCTTTCGAACAATTTTCCATTGGGTTTTTGCAGACCTACAGGTTTTCTCTTAGTCTTATTCTTCATAAAGCTTTTGAAGGCACTTGATCGTCTTTCTTCTCTGACTGAAAATCCTCTTGTAATCAATCCCTACCCACTTCTAAAAATATTTATAAAAGAAAAGCAAGATGACCCATAAATATTAAATAGAAATCTCATGTTAGCTCATAGTCAGCAAAGCAAGAGGCAAGAGAAGAAAACTGTAGCCTGACATTAGTCGTCTGTTTCATAAAAGATGTCTGGTTTCATGTTAGATGCATGCATGTGTGCACCATCTGATTTGTACACAGCTGGGCCTCCTGTGTTTGCTATGCTCAGCTCTTGTGTGCTTTTCAAGGGACCTTGGATGGGTGTTCTCAGGGAGTCCTTATGGGGAACAGACTGCCTTTTCTCTTGGAAAACACTTTGTGAATATAATCTCTATATGATACAAAGAGTATTGAGGAAATGGGGGCCTAATTAAGAACAACACTGATTATATTTGATTTATTCTTTATCAAATGTTTATTTAAGAACTACATTTTTCTAAGGCATGTGAAATGAACACAGGGATACAATCTAAACATCCCTAAATTTTCCAGTTTGTGTTTTCTGAAAACATACATCCATTTAAGATAACTCAAGAATTCAGTGATGTAGCACTCTGGGAGGCCAAGGCAGGAGGATCGCTTGAGTTCAGGAGTTCAAGACCATCCTGAGCAAAAGTGAAAGACCCCATCTCTACTAAAAACAGAAAAAATTAGCTGGGCAACTAAAAAAAAAAAAAATTGGAAAAAATCAGCTGGGTGTGGTGGCACACGCCTGTAGTCCCAGCTACTTGGGAGGCTGAGGCAGGAGGATTGCTTGAGCCAGGAGTTTGAGGTTGCTGTATCTAGGCTGACACCATGGTACTCTACCCTGAGTGACAGAGTGAGACTCTGACTCTTTTTTCTTTAATAATTAAACCCAAAAGGTAACTGTAGTAAGAACGATGACATGGCAGGAGACTCTGTCTCAAAAACAAAAAAGAATTCAATGATGATAAGTTGAAGCACTTAATGTGAGAACTCCATTAATTCCACTCCTATTAGGAAAGTTAATTTCAGGAAATACTATTTGAAAAGAAAACCAAACAAAACCTTAAAAGGTACTTTAATCAGTCTTGTGCTGAGACTATAAAGAATTCATTCTCACATCTTATTTCTTAAGGCCACCTCATTAGTTGGAGTGTGATAGTGTGCTCATGTGCAGTTGTTTCCTCTCACTTGCCAGAATTTCACTGTTTGGAGGCCTGTGAGGGGTCAGCTGGCAAAATACTAGTTTGTCCTTCAGTCTGTACAGTGGGGTAAGCTCCCATCTCTCACTATTCAGTAGCAGTCCAACCCATACTTTGGAATCCACTAAAATAAAAATAGTTATATGAAATTTAACTTTGCTTCCACATCATTCGTTTCCCATTTGAGTATACACTTTGAACTCTCTACTCATGTTTCTAATTAAGAGTTTGACTCTTAAAGTGGTCACTTAACTGGCTTTCAGCATAAAATGACTATCTCAGAAGATAGAACTTTGGTCATTGAAATGGTCAAAAAACCATACCCATATTTCCTTCAGATTCTGGAAGGTAGAGTTTTCAAGGAGCATGGGCCATTGTATTGTTGGCAGGGACCCCAAGGCAGCCAGCACAGTTGAAGGCAGGAACTCTTGTCTTGTGAGCCTCTATCCGTCAGGCTTCATCTGAGTGGTCAGCTTAGAAGCAGTAGCCTCCTTCCAAACACTGGCCGTAGGAGCCAGCACCAGGCCATCTTCTGCCACGTCACTGGTAAAGGTGTGTGTGTTGGCCATGCTTGCCCCAGTGTTTGCCAAGACTTTTGTGTCTAAGAACTGAGTATTTGTATTATAACTAGGCTTAAGGGAGCCAGGGTGACCCAGCCTTTTTCAATTGTGCCAGGCCCACAGACTGCATCTGTAGCTTGGTGGTGGTTTGATTGCTGTGTAGGTATCTTAAAGGAGTTTGGAAAATGTCCCTGGTATACTTTAGTTTCTACTGGGCACTATAATAATAACATAGGTAAGGAAGAGACAGTTAAAGTTATTGGTGGTGAGCTAGATGAATGGGAAAAGTTGCTTGTCAAAAGAAGGCTTAGAATGATTTTGCAGATGTATTTGGCTCACGTGACCCCTATGAATAGTCTATCCTCAAATCCATTCATGATTCACCAGTCCCCAAGCCCTTCAACAGTTCTCATCTACTTTTGTGTGAAGAAACAGCAGCAGACCAAAGCATATGACATGACTTATTCAACCTTATCTTGCTTTCCAAGTTCTACACTAAGCATCTGAGGTTTTTTAGAATAATTTCCTTTGGAAAGCCAAGGAGAAAGCAAATTAGGAAGAGAGAGAAGTGAGAAGTTGTTGTATGGCTGAGGAACAAGGTACTTAAAGTCTGAATGGAAGTATTTTGAGAGCAGTGTTTCATATGCTACCGATTATAAGAATTCTTTTAGAAAGGAGGTAGAATTTTACTCTGCTAGTTACAAAGTGAAGCTATAACATTTTTCATTATGGCAGGCAAGTTTTGTTATTTTATGTTTTGTGAAGGAAAGTTTTGTGGAAGTTACAGCCGGTGGTCCTTTTCCTTGCAATGCTGGTGATGAGTTTGGGAGTACTTCAGCTCTGTAAGCAGCCAGTGTTCTTCCAGTCCTTAATCATGTGAACTTACCTGCTTCAGCACTCATGGAAGGTAGCCTGTTTGGATAGTAGCTGGTAGACGTTGCCTGTTTTATTGGGGAGTTGATTGGGACTCTTGAAATGGCATCAACATTTGCGTGCTCTGATTCTTTGATCAGAGATGGCATGGCATTCATGGCTTTTCCACCCGGTCCCTTGGTCGCCTTTAAATGTAATTGAAAATGCTGCTCTAATCACTGAAAGATGATTGTCATTCCACGTCACATAATGTGCCACAAGGAGTTTTCTCATTCTAGTCTTTGGACTTCATAACATTGGAATTGTGTTTTCATAATTTCCAACATTCCATAAATATTTGTCAAGGACAAAGAAAAGGAATGTGGATCTTTACTCTTTTCATATAAATAACTTTGTACACATGACTTCCTGCTTTCATTATGAAGAAGAAACTAGCTCCCTTGTATGGTAACTCTAAAATTAAAAGATTGTGCATGTCTAAGGGGTTGAATATATTTTGTAAAACTCTAAACACATTTGTATTTCTGTGCTGTTGTAAAGTTTACCTTTTTACTTATATTAATTAAAGATATAGAAATTATATATTTAAATCATGTAAATGGAACACAATTTAGGGGTTTTTTCCAATCTTATTTTTCATCAGCTTCTCAAACATAGTATGCTGCTCAAATTTTTTGTGTGTGCAATATAAACATTAGAACATTTCAATCAGGTACTGAGCCAGAAAAGGTAATTGAAGTTTTGAGAAAGCTTCAGTCCTTAGAAAATATTTGGTTGTTTTCTTGAAATATTAGTATTTTATAGCTAGAAAAATAAGATCAAGATTTACATTTTTCAGGCCACTTGGTCATTGGTTCCTAAATTTAGGAAACATTTGATTAATGAGTCGGTGAAGGTATTTAGTGGTTACAGAAGTAGTTTAAATATTTGAGATTAAAGGCTTTCCACAAACCCTCAGAAAATTTAGCTTAGAAAACTTAGAAAGTTTTCTAAAGAAAGTTAGCCATGGCACGTTTTGATCAGAAAGGTAGTTTCTCTTTGCTCTAGTAGTTTTAAAGTTTGTACTAGTTCTTTGTTGTCATTTGTTTAAAGAGAAGTATTAAAATTATAAATCACATCGAATTATACTGAATTGTAAAACTTCTATTGTAATTTTATTTTAAGAAAAATGAGAATAAAATTATCCCATTTGTCCTGCATACAGTTGTACTTGACCCATCCTTCTAGAAGTGCCCTGCCTGTGGTCCATGTGGTATCTGGCCTGTTTCACAGCTGGATGGCAGTGCCAGCTTCATTTATTAAGAAACCTTACAGAATGAACTAAAGGACTCATTGCTCATTTACTCTCGTTTTGACATGGCTTGTGGAGATGCCTCGGCTTTCAAGGTGGTGAACTCTGCAGGAGGAACCCTCAGCTCCTGTGGAACACTAGTGCGTGGTGCTGCACAAAGTTCAAACAAGCAGAGGCTGATCACACGATAATGTCGCATCACATCACTGACAGAAGCCCCCAGAGGGATAAGACATTGTCCCAAACAACCCATTTTTCCACCTGGACTGGTAAGCTTCCAAACAGCCCTTGACATTTCCTATAAGGACTCCCGGGACATTTTCATACATATTTCCATGTGCTGTGGTTCCCTTATAACTGTTCTACAAAACAAGCTTTGTGATGTATTTAATGAAAGAAGCAAACTTTCTTGCCCCCTGGGAACATGTGACTCCTTGAGTGATGGTACAGGGTTAAGTTAGTTGTCAGTGTTCTTTGATGTGGACCATGGGAGCCCTAGATCTGATGAAATAACTTGAGCACAGTAGAGCTGCTTCCACTCGAGGGAAGGGAAGTCGTCTCCTTTCCTTTCGTGATGACCTGCTCGGATGTCTGCAGGCTCTGCCGTAGGGATGTGGTGGGTCCCTGTCACCTCCCAGGTAAGAGCTGCCTGCCTTCAATCTGATAGGAGTTGCAGTTATTAAAGCTGGTAACTTCTGGAAAGAACAAGTTTAAGAAGCCAGTTCTTTCCAAGGAACAACCCTTCCTTGAAGGGCTTCTTTCTGCCTGGGGTAATCTATGCAGGATCGGGGAAGCACAGTGCATCAGGACTGACCTGCCCAACTTTACCATCAACAAATCCTCACCTGGTGCACATAGATACACTTTGTGTGATCGTGGAGCCAGGAGCCAGGGAATAACCTGGGACAGGCGATCAAAGTAGTTGTGTTCTTTGTTCCCAATCCCGTGAACATTGACCTTTGGAACTACTGACATCCTACCATAAAAATTAGGATTCAGATAATTTTAAATGTATGTGTCTTAGCCTTCATTGCACTGGGTTGCTCCTAGAGCACGTAGATGTAGATTGGGATGGTGGAAAAATGACAGAAGCCACCTGATGGAATGCTGATAATCGCTGAGGCCCAGTGATGGGTATACAGGGTTGATTAAACTGTGTGTGTATGTTGGAGAATTTCCATAATGAAGAGTTAAAAACTGCCTCTTAGCCATGAAGACAACTTTGTTGCTAATGTAAAGGCATGAGTTATTGTGTGGTGGGCCTTGAGTACCTGACTGGGGAATCTGGACTTAATTTTGTAGGTGTTGCTCCTCCACAAAAGCCCTGGCTCCACCAGCTCCCTCACCATCTGAAACCTTGCCTGTGGCTGTCACTTTCCCACCACTCTGTCTGTTGGAGGAGCGTTATTGAGCGAGTCCATGTTACACAGTAATCAAAGATGTAGACCCAGCCTCTCTTCCTTCTGAACATCTCCCCTGAGCTACTGTGAGTCCTTATAAATTCATTATTTATTCAGCACTGTAGAAAGAGGAGCTTCCCAGTCTTGGAAGATTTGCAATCAGTAGAATCAGTAGAAAAATGTAACTATTGAAAGAAAGGGGATGGACAACTTGTTTATCTTAAGCTGAGCAACTTAAGTATGAAACACATGTACAGAAGAGAGCATAAAACATATGAACAGTGTAATAAATATCAAGTAAAAAAAAGTCATGCAGCCATGACCCAGGTAAGAAATAGGATGATAGGATATTGCCAGCACCTAAAAAGCCGCACCCCCTGTGTCTCTCCCAGATCAGAACTCTTCCTCCCCTGGAAGTATTTGGTATTCTGACTTTTGTAACAATGGTTTCTTTATGTGATTCCCCCTTGTATGTATCCCAGACATACATGTTTTGCCAGTTTTTGAACTTGTATAAATGCAATCCCACTACTTGTATTATGTCTTTTTCTGTTTAATTTTGGACCTTAGGAGATAATTCTTTCTCATCACGTTCTAAACCTATGCCATTGCATTACTCTGCCACAGATCCATCTGGTTCGCTGTAGGTGCACTGAGATGCTCCTAGCGTGGGGCTGACGTGAACGGCAGTGCTGCTCTGCCCGCTCTAGTGTGCATATCCCAGTGCGCCTGAGGGATAAGTGCAGGAGGGAAACTGCAGGCTCACAGGATCATGCACGTCTTCAGCCTTTTCAGTTAGTGCCAGTTTGTTTTTTTAAAAGTACTGCTTTGCCCTCCCACCAGCAGATCGTGAGAATCTACATTGTTTCACATTGTTTCCAACACTTGTTATCACCAGACTTTAAAATTTTTGCCAATATGGTGGGTGTGAAATGGTATCTCATAATAGGTTTTAATTTTAATTTCCTCAAGTACTAATAAGGTTGAGTACTTCTCATTTATTTATTGGCCGTTTAAATTTCTACTTTTGTAAAATGGCTGTTGAAGTCTTTTACCCATTTTTCTGTTAGGGTCTGTTTCTTACTTGAGTATATATATGTATACACATACACACACAGTACATATATGTATGCTCTCCTACTCCATTTAGCCTGCTATAACGAAATACCTGAGACTGGGTAATTTATAAAGAACAGAAAATTATATTTTACAGTTCCAGAGGCACCGACAGGTTGAGCATCCATTGAGAGCCTGGTCTCTGCTTCCAAGATGGCACCTTGTTCCTGCAGCCTCTGGAGGGGAGGAACATTGTGTGTCCTCA
>CAUYRT010012352.1:0-12222 GCA_963574885.1 Lepilemur ruficaudatus
TTTTTGGGGAATCTCCAAATGGAAAAGAATTTGGAGATTCCTAAAAAAGCTAAAAATAGAATTACCATTTGATCCAGCAATAGCATTATTGGGCATCTACCCAAAAGAGCACAAGACATTCTATGATAAAGACATCTGCACACGAATGTTTATGGCAGCACAATTCACTATTGGTAGGTCGTGGAAACAACCCAAGTGCCCATCAGTTCATGAGTGGATTGTTAAAATTTGTTATATGTTTACAATGGAATATTACTCAATTTTAAGAAATGACAGTGAGCTAGCACCTCTTGTATTATCCTGGATTAAGCTTAAGCCCATTATTCAAAGTGAGGTGGCACAAGGCTGGAAGAATGGACCCCACATGTACTCGCCATCAAATTGGTATTGACTGATTGACACTATGGTGCTCGAATGGTGGTGGTGTTCACTAGGGATTCAGGGAATGGGGGTTAGACCCACATCTGAGGGATGTGGTGAGCACTGTGGAGGGGAGGGTCATACTTGAAAAGTAGTTGGGGAAGGGAATTAGGGGTCTCAATAGGGGGAAGGAGATCCTCTAAAACTGATTTATGTGATTAACTATACATCTTGGTAAATTCACTAATAATCATTTAATTGTACAGTTAAAATGGAGTAAAAGCATGATATGTAAAGTATACTTCAATAAAGAAGGAAAAAAAACAGTAAAAAAAAAAAGAAAATACAGTCATTTCTCCAGGCTCTAAGAAGGTAATAGGGCTACTTGGTACAAAGAATAAAATTGTCAATCAATAGCCATCAATTAATACATATTTAGAGCTTAATTTGAGATATTAAATGGATACTATTCTATGTATTTGCAATAGAAAAATTGACAAAGGCAAAGTTCTGCCTTAAGGGTCAATATTTTGATAAATTAAGATAGTTTTTATGATGCTGTGTGGCACAAAGTGGGTATTAATCATATATCTTATCATTTCCTGATATGTAGCAAAGAAGGAAAATTTAGTAACTATTACATTGAAACAATAAAGAACATAATGTCTTAATTATTATTTCATATAATCAATCTTAATTTTAAATAATTTAAGTGAATTTTAGGACAGATTGATTTATTCATATTTTAAGAACCGTTGGTGGTTTATAAGAAGCAATTACATGTTTAACAGTGTTATGCATTGCAGAATTCATTTCAATTAATAGTGACATCAAATTGATATATAAAGGAACAACAAACCACACAATAGCAATTATTCCTCACATTAATGGAAACATAAATATCTGGTAATATAATTAGAAATTTCAGCATGAGTCACTCTTTTTTAATACATCTTTATGGAGATATTATTTAGGTACCATAAAGTTGACTCATTTATAGTGTACAATTCAATGATTATTAGTTTATTTACAGAATTGTGCAACTGTCTCCACAATCTATTTTTAGAGCATTTTCATCATCCCAAAGAGAAACCTGTCCTCATTAGCATTCATTCTTCTTCTCATTTCCGCACCATGGAGGCAACCACTAATCTACTTTTTGTCTCAATGGATTTGTCTAACCTCGACATTTCATATAAATGGAGTCATATGTCATTTGTGAATGGTTTCTTTCCCTTGTAAGGCATTCTTAAACATCTAGGAGGTGCTATGATAACTAAAATTGATGATCTCAGCTAAACTTGAATAAAAATAGCCAATCCATATTCAAAAATCATTCTGTAGTTAGGAGTAAAGGTAGGAGAATATGTCTTCCCGGGAATCGAAATTCAGGAATTTTCTAAATTTCTATAGACTCTAGGAGTGTACTTTGTATTCATGCCAAAAACAATGCCAAGATAAATTTCAGGGATGCACTGGCTGCTGCAATCCCTATGCATGCAAGCAAAATTCCTGTGTAAGCAGAGTTGCTCGAAAATTCTTAGTTCCTTTTCATTATAGCTTCCATTCTTCTTGAGCTTACTCTTTTCAAAAGGCACAGGTGAGCACAGCAATTAACACAATATAGAAAACAAAATATGAATTCATTTCCAATATTTTAATTTATCTAAACTTCCTGTAGATGAACTTAATTCCTCTTTGTCATGAAAACTCCAGAAAATCTCAATTGAAGCAGCATAATCTGATTATTTTAATTTTTAGTTTATAAATTCACTATCTGTTTAACTCTCCTAATCATATTTAAAATTAACTAAGAATTTTAACAAAAGGATTCCATAAGCTAAATGAATTGTTAAATGGATGAAAGAGACACAGACTACTTATTCAACAGATAAATTATCATATACTGTGTGCCAGGCATTTGATAGGCACTGAGGTTGTACTGGTGGGCAAGGTAGGAGTATATCTTCTTAAGAATTTATAATCAAGAGAAACATAAGGTTAGGCAAATGATAGCCATAGTTAGAGATAATTATGTAAGGAATTCTATGGAAGTACATAAGTTAGTCTGGTGAGAGTGTCAAAAAGTTTCCAAAGTCTTTGCACAGAACTTCTGTACAGTTGACCCTTAAACAATATGAGTTTAAACTGCATGGGTCCAATTATATGTGGACTTTTTTTGGCCTCTGCCACCCCTAAGACAGCAAGATCATCCCCTCTTCTTTCCCCTGCTGTTCAGCTTACTCAATGTGAAAACAAGGATGAAGAACTTTATGATGATCCACTTCCACTTAATGAATAGTAAATATATTTTCTCTTCTTTATGATTTTCTTCATAACATTTTTTGTTTACCTGTTTGTTTATTGTTTGTTTATGTTTACAGTTTTGTTTACCTGTTTGTTTATTGTTTATTTATTGTATTGTAAGAATACAGTATATAATACACATAACATACAGATACATGTTAATTGACTGTTTATGTTATCAGTGAGACATCCAGTCAACAGGAGCCTATTAGTAGCTAAGTTTTTAGGGGACTCAAAGTTACATGCAGATATTGAATTGTGTAGGGGTTGACACTCCTAACCCCTGAACTGTTCCAGGGCCAACTGTATTGTAAGGGGATTTCCCTTTTAAATGTTTTTTTCTGAAAACAAATATATTTTCCTATATACAAGATGTTAGCAATGGTAGAGCATTTCTTAACTTTTTTTTTTTTTTTTTTGAGACAGAGTCTCACTTTGTTGCCTGGGCTAGAGTGCCGTGGCATCAGCCTAGCTCACAGCAACTTCAAACTCCTGGGCTTAAGCAATCCTCCTGCCTCAGCCTCCCGAGTAGCTGGGACTACAGGCATGTGTCACCATGCCCGGCTAATTTTTCTGTATATTTTTAGTTGGCCAATTAATTTCTTTCTATTTATAGTAGAGATGAGGTCTCGCTCTTGCTCAGGCTAGTTTCGAACTCCTGACCTTGAGTGATCCACCCGCCTCGGCCTCCCAGAGTGCTAGGATTACAGGCGTAAGCCACCGCGCCGGCCACATTTCTTAACTTTCTACTGTCTAAAAAATCTCTCCGATGTATGAGTAAATGGTTATATAAAGCTACAAATTACCCTATTTCATTTGATGGCCACAATAATTGATTTTAGAATCATTTGTTAATAAGCAGAGGAAATTTGAGTTAAGATTTAGCAAATGTGTTTTTTTTCATAACCTCTTAAAATATACATTTAAATTTTTTTAAAGTGATATGAGGACAAAGAATGGGAGAGAGAAGACTATGGAGACTCATAAGTATCTATTTGAAAAATAAAAAGAGGTCAGTAACCCAGTAATTCACTTAGCAGAGCAGAGAAAAGCAAAGCGTAATTTCCTGAGTGATGAAAACCAGCAAGAAGCAAACAGGTCGTTACTTCAGGACTTAAAGATTCAAGAACTGGAGGAAGAATTCACCAGGGAATGCTGAAAGTAGAGCAAGATGGGGCTGAAAGCATTAAAGTAGAAGTGATTGAACATGTGAGCAAAGAAGAGTTAGCTTCTTCCCTCCGCTCATTTAGCTGTGCTTTTATACATTTCCTATACAGAAAGAGGATTGGTATATTCATTTTTGAAAAAATGAATCATAGGTGCTCTGAAATCGAGGATAGTAGGCCAGCCAAGGGCACAGTTTAGGCACTATTTTTGCTTATGAATATGTCTGTATATTGAACGGTAAAATATATTCCATCCCATTGAGGCTCCCATGATCTGGCATTCAGCTTTATAAGCCCAAAGGAAAAATTTAGAGTACTGATACTTACAGAAAATGATTGACTCAAGAGAAAAGAACTATATAGATAGAGGCATTTGAGACTCTCCGTCAAAAATACTTGATTACCTGTACAATCAACACAGAGTGGTGCTCACAGGTTTAAAGCATCCCTTATCATGCCAGTTTTTATTGTTTTGCTCTTAAGTATAAATGATGAACTAAGAATTACCATGTATTTCAGGAAGACCTCTATTACAAAAGTGGCTAAAACAAAACAAAAAAATTTAAAAATCAGAAAGAAAATTCTTGGAGTCAAAGAAAGTCTCAAAAAAGCACTCTATTACATTTATATAAATGAATGCATTAAAATGCACTACATCAACAAAACAAAAATGGAAGACTAAATAAAAATGATCTTCAGAAATCGGAGATTACTAGAAAAATTTGAAATATGTATTTTCTTAATGATTTAAATGTTTTAGAGATTTTAGCAGGTCCCGTTAGACTTCTGAACAAATTGAGCAATTGATAACAAAAACCACAGATAAGAAAAAAATATTACCTTTATTACTGATAATGCTTATAATGAAAAATGTGACTTATTTCGGTGGCCAAATTGAGTTTGTAATGCTAAATGCCAACTGAGACAGAATTACTGGCCTCATCATCGTAGCACTGGGAAGGACAGGTTTCTCTTTCCAATGAGGGTTGAGCCTTATCTAAAAACAGTTCTGGCATAAAGGAACAAAACACAGTAGAATCCACACTTCCTTAGGAAACTTACTGATAACAGCGCAGAGGAGGAAAAGGACTAAATGAAACTAGTTTATCCTTCCAATCAGATTAAATAACTCTTGCTGTCATTAGAGGACATAGAGAGACAAAAAGTGCCCAGGAATGAGATGCTAGCAGGTATCTTTACATGGAAGAAAATCATCAACTGCTCCTTTGTATATCCTTTTGGGACCGCAGGTAGACAGTGTATCTTTTGTCAACAGATGGCTCTGACATTCAACAGAGAAGGATATTCACTGCATTGATATTAAAGCAGAAGTTTACGCCATGTTGTATTTCCCACTACACATTTTGTCCAGACACATTGACCAACATGCCCTTTAAGAAGTTATGCAAAAAGATCAAATGACATCATAAAGACACTACAATAACACATTGCTGTCAACATAGAGATGCTACAAATTTGAATACAAACCTTGCCTTATTATAAATGTCTATGGAAACATTAAGTACAGAGATTAAATTCCCTGGCAAGATAATGTGCAAAGTTATACAAAATTGAAGGTATAAAAGATCAAAACCTAATTCTTATCTTGATTTTTAAAAGACTGATGAAATTGAAGTCCTAGATTAACCCTTTCCATGTCTTCTGTGAAGGTTCAGCTAGAATGTGAATGATGGGTCCTAGTTCCTTTAGCAGCTGTTTATCTTCCATAAGTGTGAAGGTGGTTCCTTTAAGACCTCAGGATTTAAATTATCTCAGCTTGTCATTTCAGATAGTAAAGTAGCTGGAAAAGTTTATCATAGCATTAGCCCTGCACACACCAGATTTAGAGAATAAGCCAGAATCAAGGATTTAAACCAAAAAAACAAAATCTGTTTCCAAGATTCAATACTTCCCCAAACCAGAAACTATTTGATCTGAACAAAGGAAGTTTATGAAGAAAGTACTATTTTTTAGCTTGCCAAGAGACGAGTCTATGCCAGATGGCCAGAGTCCACCTAAACTGAAAGTCAATTTCCCATCAAGAAGTCAAATTTTCCATGAATATATTACTATCATCGGTGTGTGTGGGAGTATCTTTTCACACTGTCTCTTCTCTCAAAGTGACATTTGTGACATTGCTGCCTTTTGCAAAGTTTCAAAATTTATCGCAAAGACAGCTCCAATAAGAGGTTCTTATTTCAGGAACTTTTGTTCTCCACCCAGCATACTCAGAAACTTTTAATTTTCTCTTTCCTTTGAGCCCGTATTTATGGCTACCGCATTACTGTATTGATGGTGGGCTCTGTCTAGTGACATAGTTTCCCTTATTTATTTTGATCGAGAGCTTTCAATTCTGGGTCACAGTGGCTGCTTCTTGCTACAGTCTCGATTAGGGTCTGTTAAAAATGCTTCTAAAGAAAGGTTTTTCTCTCCTTTCAACATTTGTTCCAACTGCAGAATCAAACACAGAAAACTCTTAAACTGAAACTGCCATTGATTCAAAGCCTAACAACCCAACGGTGTGCTCTTCAAGATAACATCTTTATTCAGCTTCTGGATAAAATAAATATTCTGAGTAAAATATCTTGCTGCCATTTTTCTTCAGTAGTTGAAGAACTAACAGTTTATTTTCCTCTTTCAGGAAAGTTCAGCTAAGTTTGTATTAGGTTAATCTACTTTACCATTTGGTCAATTTATCCAGCATTAATATTTAAATTCTGTAAAATTGCTTTTAAATCTGAATTTCTAACTTGTGTTCTTGCTTCCTGCAGTCCCACTATGATTTCTTTCAACATTTTTCAGTACTGATCTTTGGGACTGACATAGATTTCACGATTCAAACAGATTCTCTCCACTACCACCTTCCTGAGTTGGATAATTTAATCCAAGAGGGATGCTCCAAATATCCTTAAAGAGTTTTAATTTATTTTTGTAGGAGACTTTTGTGTTAAATTAAAAAAAAAAGATATTGGAAGTAAAGAAGATGGGAAATAAAGCAATTGTTAACTTTAGGGAATTCCAAATTTATTTGTTCAAGAAAATATGGTTATATATTGCTTTGTAGATCAGCTACACAAAATTATTATGAATGAAAATTCAGTTTTAGCTTTTTTCCCTTATGTCACTTCAGCAGTTTTTACCTTTGATCAAACATTATCATTTGCCTTCCAAATCTTTAACTTAAATGTTATACTTCTGATCCATAAGTTCTTTCATGGCTCCTCATTTCCTAATTTCTGACTTCATTAAGACTCTAGTTCCTTGACCTCTCCACTTTTTTCTTAATTAATTAGAACTTTCATATATTTTCATCTTTTGTCTCTTCATATTTGATCTGTGATCCATAATTTCAACCATTTTTTAACCTTTTTATGAACAGCAGCTTTTATCTATTGTCTTTATTCCACACTATATTAAAACAAAGAATTCTGTCAGTATTTCTATTTCTACCCTGAGCTCCAGGACACTGCTGAAATACCAAACAAAACAAAAACACACAACTGTGCAGAAAATGTCAATAAAAACCCATATTCTATAACCATGTATGTCAAGGTTACTCAGAATTCATATAAATTTCCAGTACCTTCTTTGCCCATTTCTTACTCTATTTTGAACCTTCAGTACTCTCTGTCAACACTATAAAGAACAGACAAACTCAACCCTTTACCATAATGCCTCTCAATCTACAGATTCTCTGCATTGATTTCCAGATTAATCATTTATGTATTGTCCCAGGGAAAGACATAGCTTTTCTTTTTTTTTCTTTAATTGCAAAATATTAAGGGGGTATAAGGTTTTTTGTTATGTGCATAGCTTTGTAATGCTTTAAACAGAACTATAAGTGTGCCTATCACCTCAATATTGTTCATTATACCTGTTAGCTAGGTTTACACCTCTCCCTTCCTTCCCCCTCTCTCCTTCTTGATTTCAAATGACTTTTATTTCTCTCTGTGCCCATTGATTAGTTCCAAATATTTAAACAGTACATGTGGTGTTTGTTTCTTCATTCCCAAGATAGCTTCACTTTGGATAATGGTCTCCAGTTCTATCCAAATTCCTGCAAAAAAAACACATTATTTTATTCCTTTTCAAGGTTGAGTAGTACTCCATGGTATATATATGTGTATATACACAACATTTTGTTAATCCGCTCATTAACTGACATAGCTTTTCTTTTTTTCATGTACCTATTATCAAACTTGCTTTCTCATTTTCCAAGTTCCCTACAATCACTTTCTTCAATTCTGTGACTACAAATAAAGTGTCACTGAGCCTCTTTTTAAGGAGTTTGCTGATAGTGGCATTTATTCCCTTTTTAAAAAATATAACTTATTTAATTGTACATTTGTATGACAATTTTTAGTAAGATGTCACATGCCATAAAAGTCACCATTTATAAGTGTACAATTCAGTGGTTTCTAGTACAAGTGTAATAACTTGTACAACTATCACTGTTACATAATTTCAGAACATTTGCATCACCCCAAAAAGAAACTCCATATCCATTAGAAGTGACTTCCCATTCCACCAATCCCATCCCCTGGCAAACACTAATCAAGTTTTTGTCTATGGATTTCCCAATTCTGGACAATTCTTATGACCAGAATCATGCAATATGTGGCCTCTTGTGTCTGACTTCTTTACTTTTTTACTTTTCAAGATTCATCCACGTCGCAGCACATATCAACTCTTCATTTCTTTTTATAGCCAAATAATATTATCTTATATAACTATTCTACATTTTATTTATCCATTCATCAGTTGATGGACATTTCAGTTATTTTCACCTTTTGGGTATAATAATGCTATTGTAAACATTTGTGTACAAGTTTTTGTGTGAACATTTATTTTCAGTTCTCTTAGAAATATACTAGGAGTAGAATTGCCGGATCATATGGTGAATCTGTAGTTAGGTTTATAAGGAACTGTCGTGGCTGCACCATTTCACATTTCAACCAGCAACGTATGAGGGTTCCAATCTGTCCACATCTTCTCCAATACTTGTTATTTTCCATCTTTTATTATAATTTTTAATAATGTTACCTTTTAACAACCAGTCTGCAAAATTTTTCACAATTAACAGTCTACTCTCATGGACTGCTACAAGCAAGAGTGAGCTTTAGCACATACTGCATACAGACCACCAAACGAAATCTCACCATTTCTCTCCCTAGAAAGGATGCTGTGGTTGATTGAACCTGCTAGGCTCAGGGTTTGGGGGCTAGTTTTTGCCATCATTCTCCTTAAGCCTAGGTTAGGCTCTGGCAGAGGACCTGAGACTTAGGGGCCCCCAAAGATTCAGATTCAGCAGTTACTACTTACTGAGCATCTATCATAACTACCCCAAGAGACATAACTTCTGGGAAATGACCAGCTCCTCTATCTGTGATCTGGATCTCTTCATATCTTGCCTTGTATATATTTCATCTGTGCCATCATCTCTCTGTCTTACAATGGTTTCTCCCTCTCCACTGGATCACTCTGGACCTTCTCTAAGGTCCCAGCTTGAAATAAAACACTCCCCTGTACCCCCTCCTTCCCCTCTAACCCCATTCTACCTTAATGTTTTGTCCTTTCCCATTTCTCTGCTCCATTGCTTTGTCCATTTCCATGCTACCTACTACAGAAAGAAACACCATAAAACAGTTTTTTATAATCTCTTTGAATTCATTACTATCCAATACTTCAACCAGGGCCAAATACATAATTTGTGGATCCCAATGCAAAATGAAAATTCAGCTTCTGTAGTTCAACTTTTTTAAAAAGTTCCCTTAAAGATATTACAATATAAAGTTTTTATTTAAAAGTGCTTTATGTTTGTAAAATGTAGTAAAAATAAGAGTGATACATGAATAATAACTTAGACTTACTGATTAAAAATTAATACTGATTTTTGTGTCATAATTTTTATAGTATATGGAACAATATTTTATTAATGTGATATCTCAATTTATCCTAAGATTTTTCTGCTTTTCTGAAAATTCACTAATCAGCTCATCAGAATTTACTCTTTTAGCAATTTTATTTTAAACTGATACAAATGAAAGGGGACATCAGTTACTCTTGGCAGATAGAAGATTGCAAGCAATCTTTGACAATGTTTTACTCTGAGAAAGATCTTTCTGCTGATTCTTCTTTCCTGGAGCTGTTAAGACTATTATATATGTAGTGACAACATACATATAAATTCTGATAAATTATTTTGAAATATAAACTTTAGTACATCTATAGCTGATGATTCTTGTTGGACAATTTTTCCTAAAAGAATTAATTCTTTATATATATTGGTTTCATGTATCTGAATTTAATTTTAAATAAATTTATACATTGCTATTTTAATGTTTTCTCTGATGTTTCCTGTAACCTGTGGAGGTTGTACAAGAAACGAAAAGTGGCTTCCTGACTTGTATATAATTCAAAAGGCCAATTGGTACATTTTATCACTGGATCTTCAATCACAAGGAAAACTTAATTGTAGACTGTCTTCTTCTTCGGTTATTTGTTCATCCAAAATAGCTTAGGAAGACAGTGTTCTTTTCTGTTTAACTTGATGATCTGTAAGTTTAATTTGTATCTGTAAGCCTGTAGAAGTTTACTTTGCACTATTGTAGCAGCTTTCAAAACCAGTTTCTACGTTTGTTGAAGACATCTAGTAATTACTTATGGATGGTTTTATTTGATAGTAACAGACAATATTTACTGCTTGAGCATGGCAGCCCTCATCTTTGCACTTAGACCAGAGTTACTATTTGTGAAGTCATGGTGCACATGTGTTCTAGGGACAGAGGGTCCCAGAACTGCTGGCATGAAAAGCTTCTCTTCTTCCACAACTACTGCTTTCAATCTGAACTTGGGTGACACCCCAGCAACCATAGGTATCTGGGTGCCTCAGAATGCCTGGAGGCACCTGCCTACACACTTTGCCTACAGGCCAATTGCTCTGTACTCACCTCACCTGTCAGCCTGTCTACCTTAGCTGGTGCATGCATACATTGTCACCATATCTCAGCTGTTTACACAGATTCTCTGTTTTTCCATCATACTTCATGTAATGGGCTGAATTGTGTTTGCCTAAAATTAATATGTTAAATCCTAACCTCCAATACCTCATAATGTAACTGTTTGGAGATAGAGCCTTTAAAGAAGGCATTAAGGTAAAATAAGGTCATATGTGTTGGCCCTAATATAATCTGATTGGTGTTCTTATAAAATAATTTTGTGTCAATCACTTTGATATTAATATAGTGCTTGAAATAAGCAACTACAGAGGCAGAGAAGAATTAGAATCATGATAAATGAAGGGAAACATTAATTGATGTACTCAAAACTTTAGAAAGAGATGCTAATAACTGACTTAGATCTCAAAAACTACATAAAGGAAGAACAAATACAACAAAATGTATATAAACACACATATACACACAAAGTATAAAAAATTCTCTGATGAAAGAGGTAAATTATTTATTTAACGTCAGAAGAGAAATACGGAAGGACATTTTGTGCACATTGGGAAAAAAAAAAACAGTTTACCAGGATCAAAGAATATTTTCTATTGAACTTATAAAAAACTTTCCTTCTGGCTACTGTTAATATTAAATTTGATAAAGATCTCAGACAGTTCTTTTTTTTTTATTGGGGGAAAACTACAAAGCATTTACAGTACAATGTTTACAGTCACAATTTGTAGTGAGCTGATATTACCACTCAAGTTGACTTATCTTGTTACATTCAAAAACCTACTCTGTCAAAGTAGTCCACGGAGTACATACATAGTGCTCCAACTGTAGCTACATACAACCAACACTCCATTTTCAGTGTACAATTAAATGATTTTCAGTGAATTTACCGAGGTGTACAGTTAATCACATGAATCAGTTTTTGAGGAATTCCTTTCCCCTATTGAGACCCCTAATTCCGCTCTCCAACTACTTTTCAAGCACATCCCACCCCTCCACAGTGTCCCCCCACGTCGCTTAGACTTGGGTCTACCCCACAACCCCCAATTCCCCAGTGTTCGCTCCCACCCTTTGAACACCATAGTGTTAATCGGTCAATACCAATTTGATGGTGAGTACAAGTGGGGCCCATTCTTCTGGTCTTGTGTCACCTCACTTTGAATAATGGGCTCAAGCTTAATCCAGGATAATACAAGAGGTGCTAACTCACTGTCATTTCTTAAAATTGAGTAATATTCCATTGTGAACAAATATCAGATTTTAACAATCCACTCATGAATTGACGGGCACTGGGGTTGTTTCCACGACCTAGCAATAGTGAATTGTGCTGCCATAAACATTCGGGTGCAGATGTCTTTATCATAGAATGTCTTGTGCTCTTTTGGGTAGATGCCTAATAATGCTATTGCTGGATCAAATGGTAAATCCAGACA
>CAUYRT010012353.1:0-15230 GCA_963574885.1 Lepilemur ruficaudatus
TCTGGGAAACATAGGGAGATCCCATCACTACCAAAAAAAAAAAAAGGCCGGGCATGGTGGCTTACGCCTGTAATCCTAGCACTCTGGGAGGCTGAGGCAGGCGGATAGCTCAAAGTCAGGAGTTCGAAACCAGCCTGAGCACGAGTGAGACCGCCCCCCCATCTCTACTAAAAATAGAAAGAAATTAATTGGAAAAAATTAGCCGGGCATGGTGGCGCATGCCTGTAGTCCCAGCTACTCAGGAGGCTGAGGCAGAAGGATCGCTTGAGCTCAGGAGTTGGAGGTTGCTGTGAGTTAGGTTGATGCTACGGCATTCTAGCCCGGGCAACAAAGTGAGACTCTGTCTCAAAAAAAAAAAAAAATTAAAAAATACTATTTCGCCATAAAATAGTGAGAAAAGCAATATTACTTTACATATTTGCAAATCTCTTTTATGTCTAGTTTAATAGAAGATGGTTGGATTCTCATAGCTGCTTCCACATTTAATCTGTTGCTATACGTTGTTTTGGTTAAGCATATAATGAAACTCTGCCTTGAACAGCTAGTAGGAAAAGAAAGAAATATTTTAATAACTTTTTTAGATAACAGGATATTGATAAATATTAAAACTCAACAAATGGTAGTTTCTTGAAGGACAGTTATCATCTTGGTATCTGAAACCATACTGATAACTTTTTGTACTGTTATATTAAAATCCATTGGTATACCTTGTATTTTGAAAGGATCATGATTTTGCATGATCATGCATTGGTCATTTGGAAAATACAAATTTACTCAGTTATGCACATTTTCAAATGACACATTTCATTATGCAATGTTTTAAAAAATCACAATCATTAACCACTGATATTATAAGAAAAGTCTTTTAAGTTCTAGGAAGCTGTCAAACTCAAGCTGTCAACTTTTTAAAAATTCTAATTTTCACACAATTCATCATTGGTAACAAAACTGCCAATTGTCTTCCTAGAAGTGACAAGCTCACTTCCTTCATTTTCAAAAAAAAATCCTCTAAACACCCAAGTGTGAAAATCTGTAGTTTGTCAGTTCTTTCAAGCAAAAATGCCATTCTATGAAACAAGCAGCTCACAACTCAATATGACAAATGCTTTCCTTCGTGACAACAATCACTCCTCAACAGGCAGCATAAATGCTTTATGCATGCTTCTCATTTTATCAGATACTTCAAAATTAAAAAGATATGTACACAAAAAGCTGAGATTTAGTATTAACAATTTTTACTGTTTTATCAAGGACATTCTCAAGTAAGTAGTTTGGTGACACTGTCTTGCTTTGTGTTAAGGCACCACCAACAGTTTTACCTGGCACTGCTTTTGAACCATCAGTATAAATGTCAGCGAAAAAAATAAATTGCATCTTACTATTATTTCAAAAAGTTATGCCTTTGAGGGGTTCCCCTGAAACGTTGTGCAGGGATTCCCAGGGGTCATCTGTCCACACTCTGAGAGCTGCTTTTCTAGACTACACCACTAGTTCAAGATGGGAGTGGAAACGCTAACAAAATTCTGTTCATTCAAAGAGTCCGTTCTGTTAGCTCCTTTAGTTTGAGATACATCACCAACACAGCTCTGGAAGGGTGAAGAAAACCAAGGGCATAGAGCGACATGCAGTTCTGTTTTAACATTATATTTTGAGCACCTTTATGTTAGACCAATAATTCAATATGGTGGTTACATTAATCTGTCTCAGCTAAAAGACTGCTCATTAAAAATAATAGAGATGACATCCTCCCAATTCAAAGAAATTTTGGGGATGAGGCCTCCAAAATTGCACGTTTAACAACCTCCAAGGTACTTTTCATGCACCCTGAAGTTAAGAACGATTGTGCTAATAGTTCGAATTCAGAGTCCAAGCTTGTAGTCCCTGAGCACACGGGTTCAAATTCATTGTTCACTAAGAAGCAGCCCTCCCCACTCCTTCGTTTCCCTTTCATCTAGTTGGGAAAAATCCTTCAGAAGTAAAACCCCATTTCTGTGGAGTTTTGAGCTGTGGTGGGAGGTGTCTAAGAATGTAATGGTACGGGCTACCATCTGCACCAAGACGGTGGCTGTTCTGAGATAGTACAACAGCACTACATTTCCATCTCAAAAATGAGAGTGGGCTAACTGACTTCGAAGACTCTTCAGCTCTACCTTTTTTCTGAGCTAAGAATGTCTTAAGACAAATGAGGTGAGAAACGTCCAGGGCTGTTAACAGTTTGAGGGAATCCCATGTCTGGCGAAAAAAGAAATCAGGACAACACGCAGAAAGGAAGGAAAGCAGGTGGATCAATGACATTACTCCTGTTCAGTAGGTGCTAAGAATCTACACAAAATAGTCCCTGAGATAAACATGGCGCCCACCGCGGCAGGACATAATCACCAGAAAATAGATTCCCCGCCCCATCCCATTTTACAAATCACGGCGCCATCCCTGAAGAAATTTGGGTGCCGAGGGAGGAGACTTTGTAAACTAGCTGCAGTGCACCAAGGTTTAGGATGTACTATTAGACTGAGTCGGGATTACATAACACAAGGGATCAGCTAAACACTCATTTTCCTCCTCCCGCTCCAAAAGAGCGCCCCACTCCTTCCTCGAGCGGGGGTGGGGGAGAACGGAGAGCCCCCCACCCCCGGGGGGCCGTTACTCCGCGGCCCCGCCCGTCCTCTTCCCGGCGGGGCCTCGCCCCCTCGCCGGCCCCTGCCGCCGCGCCCCGCCGTCTCGCCGTCGCCGCCCGCGCCCCCGCCCCCGCCCCTTCCCCAGCGGGCCGCCGCCCGCGCCCGCACCGCCCACTCCTCCGAGACGCCTCGCGCCGGGCGTGCGTGTGGACGTCGGGCTGTGCGGGGCCGTGGGGCGCGAGTGCGCGCGCGCGCACCGCGGCGGGCGCCGGGGGGCGGGGGCGGCCGGCCAGCCGGCAGGCAGGGGCCTCCGCCGCCTGCCCGTCGCGCGGCTCCCGCGGCCCGGGGCGCACGCACACACACACGCGCGCTCGCGCGCCGCACCCCACGGCCGCCACTGCCGCGGGCCGCGCCGCCACTCGCGGTGGGCGGGGGCGCGCGCCACGGGCCCCCCGCCCCCACTCTCGCGCGCACCCGCCCCATCCCCCTCTCATTGTCTAGCCTCGGAACACCTCGCCGAGCGAAAAGATAACGGAACCCCCGGGAAAAGGGGGTGGGGAGAGAAGGCTCGCTCGCTCACTCACCTCCCGTGGTCGTCGCCGCCGGTAGTCTGACCCGAGGAAGGCGCCGTCGCCTTAAAGGGACCTTGCACCCGGCGCCGGCAGAAGGGGGTGGGAGCAGGGGAGGGGACGGGGGCTCGGGGGGAGACGAATAAGAGGGAACCGTTGAAAGCTCGTCTCCCCAAGGGTGAAAGGAAGCTTCCCTCGGGTTCGAGTGATTTGGGGTGGATTTTTTTCCCGAGGGGGGCGGGGGGGCCCCGAGGGAGGGGGGTGGGGGGGCCAAGGAATGCGGCTCCGTGTACGGGAGCTGGCGCGGGGGAGAGAGACGCCGACTCCCCCCACCGACCCTCTCGCCCCGCGGAGGGATACGACTCGTCACTTCCGCCCTCCCCCTTTCGTGGCCTTTCAATTGGTTGGAGCCCGTGGTACGTCATGGGCTCATCCAAACAGCTGCCCGGGCTTCTTTTCTAGAAAGTCAAGTTTGGCTGGGCCTGCAAATAAATAAAGAAAGAAAAACATTTTTTTGATTAATAAAAAGAATAATTAGCTTAAGAAGCAATCTCTAAATTTTGGTGAGAAAAATGGAACTCCCAAAGAAAACATTCCCCAATTTACTTGTCTAGACTTTTCAGGGAAATTTTGGGAGTCTCCCCCACTTTCCACCCAAGGCTTATACCCAACCAAGAGGGGAACTTCATGCCACAGGCCAAATGGTGAGGCCCAGTGGCACCAACAACTGTCGTTGGAATAGAGCGCAAAAGGGCACTCAGTCTTCCTCAAGAGACACTTGGCCAAGTAGCCTTGTGGTAGTGGCCTTGGGTAAGTGAAGAAGTTTTAAAACCCATTTTTACTCTCAAGGTTTTCTGGATTCTGGAAAGAAGTTGCACACGATTGTTCATCAAGGTGATTCTAGTGATGGAAACTGCTTTGATACCATTGTGAATAGATTCAGCAGAGATCCCCAATTCTAAGAAACCACAGACTCCACATCCATATGCTTTTTGCTCCAGTCAAGGCTGAGATGGATTGGCCCAAATAAATTAATTAATCCATGCGAGATCATCAGCCTGTTATTTTTCCCCAAACAAAAACTAACCTCTTCTCCACGTAACTGAGAAATTTTGTCCTTTATTGTCTCCCAAGATGATAAACTTTTTAATATTTTCCTTGAATATTTGAGAATGTTTGCTCTTTAATTAATACATGTATTTGCTCCAAACCAAATGCTAAATTGAGGTACTTGGTGCAAGAATGGAGGAATCCAGAATCATACTTATTCTATTTATATACATACTCCTTTAAAACCACCAGACTATGAAAATAGGGAAAGTAGGCATTCCAAATGGTACACACCTGTATATGTGTACATATGCACACATACCCACACACACTGCCACCAACCATTTTCATTCCATTTCATCCCAAAACCATATGGGTGATTCCAACTAATCATTCTTAGGAAGAACTTCATCATTCGAATTGGAAGAATCATTAATCCTTCTGAAAATACTTCTGAAGCCTTTCCAGACCTATCTGGAAAAACCCATGGTAAGATTATGAGATTAAGCAACAAAGTACAAATTGTACACAAAACTCCAATCTTATTTTATGCTGTCCTGCAGTAATTACTGTAATTCATCATATGTGTTATATATGTTATTTACCTCTGAAATATTCCAACATATTTTCCCATGCTTAATGCTAATTTATGCTCTCAGCCAATGAGGTCTCACCCAGATGACTATGCTATGTACTGTTTGACCAGTAACCACTAGCACACTATATTGAAAATGCATTATGCATCCATTCATTCATTCAACAAATATTTATTGAGTACTTGTCATGTGCCAGGCACTGTTTTAGGTGCTGAGAGTACAGCAACAAAGAAAAACAAAATCCCTGAACTTGTGGGATTTACACTCTAGAAGGGAAGAAACATAAAATATATATTAACAAATTGTTAAATAACAAATGGCCCCAACACTTAGTGGCTTAAAACAACAGTTTTATTATCTCTCATGGTTCTGGGAGGTGATTAGGCTACTAAACATGTTCTCACTTGGAGTTTCTTATGCAGTGGCTGGTGCTAAAGTCATTTCTAAAGTTTTCTTACGTGTCTAGAAGTTGAGGTTGACTATTGGCTTAGACTGCAGCTGGGGCTGTTGGCCAGAATATTTACAATTGACCTCTTCATGTGGCCCAGGCTTCCTCATATCATAGAGGCTGAGCTCTAAGATCCTGTGCCCCAAGAAGACCAGACAGAGATTGTATGGCTTTTTGTGACCTAGTCTCAGAGGTCACATAGCATCACTTCCATTACACTTACAGGCCCACCTCGATTCAAGGGGGATGGAGAACATAGACCGTCACCTCTCAAAGGGAGTGGTGGAAATGTCACATGGTAAGAAAGTGTGTGGAATGGGACGTCTTACTCTGGCCATCTTGGAAAATGCAACATGCCACACATTTATAAATATATAATATATGATACAGTGATAGGCACTATGGAAAGGAAAAGGGCAGGATAGGGGGAATTGGGAGTGTAGTGCAGGCGTGGGGGTGGGGGAAGTTACTATTTTATGTGGGATGGTTGGAGAAGGCCTTGTCATTAAGATGACATTTGGGGCCAGGCGCGGTAGCTCAGGCCTGTAATCCTACCACTCTGGGAGGCCGAGGCGGGTGGATCGCTCAAGGTCAGGAGTTCAAAACCAGCCTGAGCAAGAGCGAGACCCCGTCTCTACTAAAAACAGAAACAAATTAATTGGCCAACTAAAAATATATAGAAAAAATTACCCGGGCATGGTGGCACATGCCTGTAGTCCCAGCTACTTGGGAGGCTGAGGCAGGAGGATCGCCTGAGCCCAGGAGTTTGAGGTTGCTGTGAGCTAGGCTGATGCCACGGCACTTCTAGCCTGGGCAACAGAGTGAGACTCTGTCTGAAAAAAAAAAAAAAAAAAAAAGATGACATTCAGGCAAAGACCTGAAGAAAGTGAAGCAAAGCTTAGGTTTTACTAGTAGTGAAAGCAAAGCTGCTGGAGGATTTAGATAGAGCCAAGTAGTGACACAGCCTGACTGACATTTCTAAAGGACCACTCTGGCTGCTTGTGGAGAATAACTTGCAGGGGCAAGGACAGATGCAGAGAGACCAGTTAGGAGGCGATGGCAATAATCCAGGTGAGGGATGATGGCAGCTTGGACCAGATGGGAGTTGTGAAGCTGCTGCTTCAGCTGATTGAGTTGTGTGGTGTGTTGTTTACTCCTCTGGAACCTATTTCTCTGTCATGTAGTTTGTGCCTCAGGAGACAGTTTTGACCCATAATGGCTAAAAAAATGAGTGATGGTGCTATACCTGCCACAAAGAAATAAAGGAAGACTATTATGCTGAATGTAAAAATGGGAGTTTTGCAGGGTCTGGAGGCACCTTCGAGGAAATGGTGAGGAAACAGAGGCTAAAGATCAACAGGCAATTAGGGAATGGAGTAAGTCTTTTGACATCATAAAAGGCATCCTAACTGTGCCACAGTGCAGAGAACTGATGAACAGTTGAAAGACTGATCACTGGAAGAAATGATGGGCAAAGACATTTTATAACTGCAGAGGATTTGAAAAAAACTCTTCCACCTTACAACACCAGTATGGCATTTCAAAAGGGACGATACAGTTAAGCACTCCTATTTCCAGAAATATATTGCCTGTGCTAAAGAGGGAATGCCCATATTTTTTTTTCTTGGGACGGAGTCTCACTCCATTGCCCAGGCTAGAGTGCCATGGCATCAGCCCAGCTCACAGCAACCTCAAACTCCTGGGCTCAAGCAATCCTTCTGCCTCAGCCTCCTGAGTAGCTGGGACTACAGGCATGCACCACCATGCCCGGCTAATTTTTTTCTATATATTTCTAGTTGGCCAATTAATTTCTTTCTATTTTTGGTAGAGACGGGGTCTCGCTCTTGCTCAGGCTGGTTTCGAACTCCTGACCTTGAGTGATCTGCCCGCCTCGGCCTCCCAGAGTGCTAGGATTACAGGCATGAGCCACTGCGCCCAGCCTAAATGCCCACATTAATTTGGACAGCGTTGGAACATTTTGCTGTCATCAGCTAAAACATAGGTTTCCAGAGTGAAACAATAGAACAGATAGCTTTGGTCACTCTTGAACCATCTTGGTAATGGTTTGAGCCATCTTAAAAATGATGGGAAAACAAAGCGCTAGAACAAATAACCTAAATCAAATTCTTAGAAATCAATTCACATGTGCCTCTATTACATACTGGAGAGGAGTCTGAAAGCCAATCCAGTTTGATACATGGAAGAAATTGGACCTTAATAGTGGTACACCTAAAAACCACCCCAGACCTCAGTAGCCAACTTAGACAAATTGAATCCTCTCCATATGGATTTCTAAGGAAGAAAGTCAAAGGTTAATGGAAGTCCCAAGTTGAGCTTTTCACAGTTAGGTAGCAGGAGGGTGTTTCTTTTCTACAGTTTATAGAAACACTTATTTGTTTCCTTGGCTTATGGTTTCTGCTATGAGTTGAAAATTGGAACCACCTGTAACTTAGAAAATATCAAGGCAAGGAGACAAATGATTTCAATATGTCTTCAAAAGAAGCGAGCCATAGATGCCCTCTTTGGTATCATTTTGCTAATATACAGACCAAATTACTTATCACTCAGGTCCAGTGTAAGGTTGACCAGTATGTGCTGGGGTGGGTAGTGGGGAGGATCACATTGCAGGGTCAGTCCAGACAGAAATCAGCTTTATGGGGGACAATGCCAGGTTTCTTTAAAAAATGGGCATCCCACCCTCTGTAACACACACTCAGGGTGGTTGAAGCTGGGAACTCAAAGAGAGTTACTCATTTTGGAAAATGTAAGAGAGAGAAAAACAGTGCAGAAATTTTTACAATCTAAGCAGCTCCCAGATATGAAAATTGAAAGCTGATTGCACTAAGCCTGGAAGTCAAGAGAAGTCACCAGGCCAAGTGCAGTGGCTTATGCCTGTAATTCCAGCCCTTTGGGAGTCTGAGGCAGGAGGATCACTTGAGGCCAGGAGTTTGAGACCAGCCTGGGCAACAGAGTGAGACCCCATCTGTACAAAAAATAAAAAATTAGCCAGGTGTGGTGGTGCATGTCTGTAGTCCCAGCTACTCAGAAGTCTGAGGCAGAAGGATCACTTGAGCCCAGGAGTTTGAGGCTGCAGTGAGCTATGATCATGCCACTGCACTCAAGCCTGGACAATAGACTCTATCTTTAAAAAAAAAAAAAAGTCACCATATGTGAGTGGAAAGGAGAATACTCAAATGCCCAACCTGACATGGAAATTGTCATGAAATAAAGGGCAAGTGGAGATTTACGTTTGACCAGCATCAAATAAAAAATGGGGAACTTAGAAGCTACAGCCAGATTTTATTTAGGAATATTATTTTCTACCTCTTTATGTTTGGAAGAGCTGGGGACTTTCCTAGAGACACAGAGGTGAGAAAAATACTGAGGAAGTTTTCAGACTGGGTTTCTAAAAGAGGAAAAGTTCCTCATTAGCTTTCAGCAAGAAGCAATTATGATCTCTGCCTTCAAAATATATTTCGTAAGAAATGCATGAGCAGCATCTTCATCAGTCATGAAGACTTCACTGTGAGTTGCTGCATGATTTCATAGGAGATATTGATTTAATTTTACTTTGAATATAATTTATATTATTTAAGAGACACCCAGAAGCAAAGTTATACTTGTTTCATCTAGGTTGTTGCCATGGAGTTGACCAGGTATGATTATCAAGTAATTAAATTGAGTCCATAAAGCTTCATGGAAAAATGAATTGGATTATTTTACAGACATGCTTGATATGTAGCTTGTTCATTATAATGGATTGCAGAGTGAAATGTAATAAAAAGTTCATTTTCTTCTCTAGGGTACATTCTTTTTTATTTAGAAATGTTTGCATTTTATTACAGTCATAATTTTCAGAATGCAACTATGGGCAGTAAATAACTTAACAATTCACTTTTTTGAAGGACATGAGAGTTAATATCATTGTTTTACAGATGAAAGAAGTGAGGTATCCTTCAGAATTAAGCTTTAAAGTTTTCTGGTATAGATAAGTGGTCAGATCCTTTTGGGTCTTCTCTTATTGTTGAGTACGTACAATAGGGTCTAGAGGTGGCAATGAGGCTATCTCCTATGGCAGCCAAGGATCCACTTTTCATGCCTTTTCTGTTGTCTGAAACATAAAGGTTCTAAAATCTGAATATGTGAAAGTGCCAAGATTCACCAATTTAAAAATCATTTTATAGGAGTAAAATGATTTAACCTTCATTCATCCAGGAGATAATTCTCATTTCTAGGCTTGTGTGTAAATGCAGCCATGAGTATAAGTGGTGTGCATCAGGTGTGAATATGAGTTTCCTCTTTCCTACGCACCTTGCTTCCTGGCAGGCTCTGATCTCTGCTTCTCCTATTCAGAGACATTATTCCTAGCCTTGAAAAGTGAATCTTAACCTTTTCTGCATTGGCAGTCCTTTGAAAGTCTCTATAAAAGTTGTGGATTATCTCCCCCAGAAAAATGCACACTTGCATATATACACAAAATTTTGCAAATACTTTCAGACTTGAATTCTGCTCATGGGCCTGTCATGAACTCCAGGGAAAGAACCTCAGACCTTGGGCTCATTAGACCAAGATGCTTCATTCCCTGTCTTCTCAGAGAAATGATATATTAATTTCTCAATAATCATATGAACACATGTGCCCAAAGAACTAGAGATTCTTCTCACTCTAACAAGTGGCTTATTATTATTATTTCTGTTATTACTTTACTTCTTCCTTTATCTTTGCCCAAGATGTTCTTCAACATTTAGGAAAGTCCAGGAACCTCCAGGGCCAAGAAGATGACCAGATGATCTAACTGCTTCAGCCAGTTGAGTTGATGTCATTGGCATTAAGGAGGTTATCTCAGATTCTTCAACTGTGAGAATATAGTGGGTCTCCTGGGATTCCTGGTCCTACGTCATTGACTGTGGCTCACTGAATATTCATGTGCTGTCATTTCCCAGCCTCCTTTGCAACTGTACATTAGGGCCTCAAAATTGAATCCTTGTAAATGGGAATGTAAGTGCAAGTGATAGGATACTTCTGGAACAGAGCATTTAAAAGTTGATGTGAGATGGTAGAACCACAATATGGAAGCAGCCTGGATCCCTGAGTCACCCCATAGAGAGAGATGAACTACTGAGTTGTCCAGCATATGTTGGATTTTACTAGAATAACGACAACAAAAAACCTTGATTGTGCTAAACCACTGAGATTCCAGGATTAATTTGTTAATGCAGAATAGCCTAATACTGACTAATACATTGGTATAAAGATTGGACTAAAAGGCCAGGTGTGGTGGCTCATGCCTGTAATCCTAGCATTCTGGGAGTCCGAGATGGAAGGATCACTTGAACTCAGGAGTTTGAGACCAGCGTGAGCAAGAGTGAGACCCTGACGGGGCGCGGTGGCTCACGCCTGTAATCCTAGCAATCTGGGAGGCCAAGGAGGGCAGATTGCTCAAGGTCAGGAATTCAAAACCAGCCTGAGCAAGAGCGAGACCCCGTCTCTGCTAAAAATAGAAAGAAATTAATTGGATAACTAAAAATATATATAGAAAAAATTAGCCGGGCATGCTGGTGCATGCCTGTAGTCCCAGCTACTTGGGAGGCTGAGGCAGAAGGATCGCTTCAGCCCAAGAGTGAGTCTGAGGTTGCTGTGAGCTAGGCTGATGCCACGGCACTCTAGCCCGGGCAACAGAGTGAGACTCTGTCTCAAAAAAAAAAAAAAAAAAAGAGTGAGACCCTGTGTCTATCAAAAATACAAAAAAATTAGTTGGGTGTTGTGGCATGGTGTTGCATGCCTGTAGTCCCAGCCCCTCGGGTGGCTGAGGCAGGAGGATTGCTTGAGTCCAGGAGTTTGAGGTTGCTGTGAGCTATGATGACACTGCACTCTGCCCAGGCAATAGAGCGAGACTCTGTCTCACAAAAACAAAAACAAACAAACAAAAAAAGATTAGAACAAAACAATAAAAACAATAAAAATTTAAAAGATTTAAAATTTAAAAGATTAGATCAAAACAATAAAAATTTCCCATTCTCAGGACACCTTTATGGATAAGAATGGGAGACAGAATGATGAACTGGATAGAGCCTAATATTACTTACATTACAGGGTTGTTATATTAGAGATAAAATATATGAAGTGCCTAGGCCAATATCTGTCTTATCATAGTTACTCTATAAATGGTAGCTTTTATTATTGGTTCTTAAGATATAAGAATATTTTATGGGGCATGATAAAATTTGACTAGGGATGACAGTCTCTCCCTCTTCTGATTCTTTCCCAGATTTCTTACCTTAAGGTATCCCTTCTAAATAGTTTGGGTCTTGGGCAAAAGCATCTTTTATAAAATTGTTTGAAGTAATCATTTCCAAGAAATGAGTAATTTATTGTCCTTAATAAGTCAAACATTTAGTAAAAGCCTACTACTTCTCCCATATGTTAATTAACAAAATAGCATAATAGGTAAGATAATATTGCCAAGTGCTAATTTGTGTGGTCCAGATAATTAAAGAATATGACATATAAAATGATGTTGAATGTGTGAGATAGACAGTACCTTCTGGGAGAAGAAAGGAAAGATCTATGCAGGATTGAGTCTTCAGTGAAAACTTCTTGAAAGGAGTGGGCTCTGACCTTGTCTTAAAGAATGGGTACTGGCTGGGCGTGGTGGCTCACGCCTGTAATCCTAGCACTCTGGGAGGCCGAGGTGGGCGGATTGATCAAAGGTCAGGAGTTCGAAACCAGCCTGACCAAGAGCGAGACCCCATCTCTACTAAAAATGCAAAAAAAGAAATTAATTGGCCAACTGAAAATATATAGAAAAAATTAGCTGGGTATGGTGGCGCATGCCTGTAGTCCCAGCTACTGGGGAGGCTGAGGCAGGAGGATCACTTGAGCCCAGGAGTTTGAGGTTGCTGTGAGCTAGGTTGATGCAATGGCACTCTAGCTTGGGCAACAAAGTGAGACTCTGTCTCAAAGAAAAAAAAAAGGGGTACAATATGGATAGATGAGGGGAAGGAAGAATGGCATTCCAAGTGGGCAACAGAATGATAAAAGTACTGATAAAACCCACAAAACTTAAATAAAATATTAGGTTGAATCACATAAAATTGATGGAGGTGTTTTGTGGGTCAGAAACAATCTAACATTGCCAATTTCATATCATTTGACCTAATAAAAGCAGCACATGTGGAGTGATACACTGGAAATTTCAATTGTCTTGGTAATGTTTTATATTTTATACTGAGTGACAGGTTCACAGATTCCTTAGATTACTTCTTAATTTTCTTGTAGTTCTTAAGTATTTCATAATCATCTTTTTAAAATAATTTAAAGAAAAGGAAAAAGAAAGTTAAGTCTCATCAAATAATTTAAATAATCTCTTTAGGTAATGCTTACTCTCTTTAACAAAATAACACTTGCTTTTCTCAGCATTCTCAGACTTTTATCCTTTTCCCCAGCTTTTCTCCAAGGTAGTGTCCAAGTATACTGAGGACAAGCATGGCTTGTGCAACCTCATGACAAAGAAGAATCCACAGACCCCAAATACAGTATTCTTGGATTCCTCTGGCATCTGGGGCAATGTCAGGACTAATGCTTTTCCCTTTCTCTCTTTTTCTCTCACCCCCTTCTTCTTTCCATTATCCCCCAGAACCAGAAAACAGAGGTCTCCCCCACCCCACCCAGAGTCACCCTCTATGCCCCTCTACCACTGAGCAGCAGGCGTCATGGCCTGAGTCACATGGAGAGAGTGTAACTTCTCTATCCTTTGGGACAACAGCCTGAATCAAGTCCTCCAAGCTGGACTCTTGAGGAAGTTACAGAAATTTTTTTTTTTTTTTGAGACAAGAGTCTCACTCTGTTGCCTGGACTAGAGTGCTGTGACATCAGCCTAGCTCCCAGCAACCTCAAACTCGTGGGCTCCAGTGATCCTACTGCCTCAGCCTCCTGAGTAGCTGGGACTACAGGCATGCGCCACCATGCCTGGCTAATTTTTTCTATATATTTTTAGTTGTCCAATTAATTTCTTTCTATTTATAATAGAGACGAGGTCTCGCTCTTGGTCAGGCTGGTTTCGAACTCCTGACCTTGAGCAATCCGCCTGCCTCGGCCTCCCAGAGTGCTAGGATTACAGACGTGAGCCACTGTGCCCGGCCAGAATTTTTTTTTTTAATCTTAAAAGGAATTTAGGAAATCTTCTTTTAAGCCACTAACCTGGCTAACAAAGTGCTTGTTATAAAATCCTATTTTGAATGTCAGAAGTTGAGTATCTTATTATTTTCCCCCTGTTCTTTCTGTAACAAATCCCTATCTCCCACAAGCAGTTGGATGCCAAGGGCCAACTAAGGATAAAGTCATTTATTCAGAAAAGAAAAAAGAAAAGCATACTATTTTTCAATGTATTACTTTTCTAATTACACTAAAATTCTCCCCTGTTAAATGCTTAGCACCTCTGTTCCTCTCCTTCATGCTTCTCCAATTGCCCTGTAAGCCCCATATGTGAAACTCCAAGATTTATTGTTGGGGTTGAGTCTCAAAATGTTGAACGACTAGCTGAATAGCAGCCCTGATCATGAAAAAGAGTGCTGAACATATAGAAGAAACAAAACCACTTAAATAAGTTCGCAGTGCTTGCATTCCCTCTCTCCCAAGGCACACATTTGTACAGCATTCTCAACACTTTACCAGGGTGTTCTGAGAGCGGTTCCCCTTCCTCTGTCCATGCTCACAATAACCCCCTTCTGCCTGGTAGGCATGGAGATCTGTGGAGTGTGCCTGCCGCGCTTCAGATGCCAGTTAACCAGGCGTTTGACGTCAAGGAACATAAACTATCTTGTTAATATCACAACTACCTTTTAGGCAGGAGGTCCTTAGGAGAAAATACTCAGCACAATATTCAGTCAGTGAGTCGGTGAAAACTAGTGAAAGGAGAGCCCAGGTAGCAGATGAAGAGTCCTGCCACTGCCGCGACTATATACTGAGAGGCAAGAGAGTGGTGTACCGGCGTTTGAATCCTACTTAACCGCTAACCAGCACGTTACTTACAGTTGTCTAAGCCTCAGTTTCTTCAACTATGGATAGGATTATTAGGCAAATTCATTGACTTAAGGCAGTTAAGATGCTTAGCACAGAAAAGTGTTGAGTAAATGTTAGCCAATAATATAACTGTCAATAACTATTATTTTAATTATATTGTTACTGTTGCTGTTATTACCATTTGTGGTGTTGACATTAACATTACCAGTGGGCCAGTGGGCTGCTATTGACAATGGGGAGTGTTTCCCTGCCCTCAGCACCCTCACCCACACAAACGCATGGACCTTCTGTCCAAGTGTTGAACTAATGAAAGTGACTGGAATGAAGTGAGTGTGTGTATCGGGGGGAAGGGTTGGATGTTAAGACTGAAAGTTCAGCCAGAAACTGAAGCCCTGGTTAGCACAACAGAGGGCTCCCCTACTGAGAAAGGACAAAGTCAAATGCATGCACTTTAGGCTTTCATATTAACTATACGGGAGAATAAATTTTTAGAAGTAAATAATAAAGGCAAAGAGATAAAGAAATACTAAAATACTTTTAATTTAAAAATAAAATAGATCTATGAGGATATTTGATTCCATGATATTCTAGCAACCAGGTCTTCTCTGGCACTACACCGGAGGCAGTGGTGTCCTGCGCATATGGAATCATGTGTTTGCTGCCCAGGGCTAGAGGGTAGAAGAGGGGCCATAGGAAAATGGGGAGTTTGGTAGAATTGCTTTTGTATTTTAAGTTATAGCTTTCTTACTGAAATAATAGTTTTTTTGTTTGTTTGTTTGTTTTTGAGACAGAGTCTCACTCTGTTGCCTGGGCTAGAGTGCCATGGCGTCAGCCTAGCTCACAGCAACCTCAAACTCCTGGGCTCAAGCAATCCTTCTGCCTCAGCCTCCCGAGTAGCTGGGACTACAGGCATGCGCCACCATGCCCGGCT
>CAUYRT010012355.1:0-30447 GCA_963574885.1 Lepilemur ruficaudatus
CAGTGGCCCTGGGTTGCCTCTCTTGGTAATTTTGAGGCTGTTGGTGCTGCTTCAGGTGATATTGCCAGTCATTCTGCTGCTCTCCTTGCAATAATGAATAATGATGACGTTCTTTCTCCTGCTGTTTCTGCTGCTTTCTCATTCCATACTCACTATGAGCATAATGTGAATGAAGAAGTCTTGCATGCTGGCTTTCCCTGACAAAACAAGACACAGAAGATGTAGGAGGAAGAAGACATGTTGAGGTGTAGCTTAGAAAAGGACAGGCAGGAGAATGCCCACTTCCTGTGTCACCTTGATCCTCTAAAACACCACCTGGTTGCTTTTTAGTGCCTACGCCTGGATAGGAGCAACTGGAATCCGCTTGTTGACTGGGAACCCCCCGTTTCTCCAGAGAGGAGCAACCAGCTCTACCCATCAGAACCTTCTGGGCACAGGAGAGGCTCTGCTTGGTGTCATAGTTGGGAGCTGCAGCCTGGGTATCCTGGAGGCTTAAAAGTGGACAGGCTTGGGCTTGGAAATTTTGTTTCCAAATATGAAATATTCTGCGTCTCTCCTCAGGTGGAAGTCTGGCTCTATTCTGGAACCAATTGTCAATGACGTTCACTTGACAATGGAAGTTTTTGGCCAGTTCATCTCTGGTTGTAAAATCAGGATAAGGCATGTGTATAAATATTTCCTTAAGTTTCTGCAGTTGTTCTGTAAGTAAGTTTGTCATTGTTTTGTTTTTCTTTTTTTCTTTGCTCCTATTTCTTCCTTATCACCATTCTCTTCATCTGAAAAACCGTGGGAAGCCATGTGGACTCTCTGGGCCAGGGTCTCTCCAACTTCATCCAAGATGAGAAATTCTTTTAAAATCCTATCTACCATTCATTTAACATCTGCTGCAGCCACTAATTTTCTTCTTTAATTCTAGAATATCACATTTTATCCCCATTTTAGAGCCAAGGACGGTTGGGGCAGAATGGTCAGAGCCCAGAGTCAGAGCTCTCTGACCCTGGCAGTCTGAGTGCTGAGCCCAGCCCCTGTCTGTAATTCTTAATCTCTGCAAACTGATTTTCTGGCAGGTCTTTTCCTCCTCTTCCTCCCACAGGTAATGTGCCTAACAGAAACTGTCCCTTCTCCAATAGGTCCTCAGAGTAGTGTAGACAGAAACCGTACCAGCCTAGATGAAATGTTGGGAAATCCATCAGTTCTCTATTATGAGCAACTAAAAGAAAGTACTTATAAAAACCAAAACTGTTCATAGTTAATAGTTCGGTAAATAACTCTTGTGCTTATTCTGAGAATCAATAGTTTGAAAATTACATACAAAATGAAGGAGCTGATTTGGCCATGTTTATCAGAAACATCAATTTTTGATACATCTATTTATGATACATTTAGCAGCTAACTTCATCTTTGCATGAGTGAAAGAATGCTGTAGATTCCCACATTGTTTCTGGGGAGATATGTGGTGTCTGGCAGTGTCCAGAGGGCTCATGTGCCAGGCTATATTGCCTGGGGAGATGGATTTCCATCCCACCCTCTGGTTTCCTATGGGACAGTCCTGCCTGGAAAAGGCCAGTGCTTGAGGATGAACCACAACTCAACATAGCAGTGCTGAACAAAGATGTTCTTAAGGAAAGCTTGAGTCAGTTAGCAAACATCAAATTGCAATGGTATATGAGAACCATTTGTTCTTGTGCTCAAAGGCCTGTGAGTTGGTAGGAGAAAGCCGTTTACTTGTGCTCCTGAGATCAAATGTGTGGCAGAACTCCACTGAGGATTTACAAATGGAGGTGATCTGTTGGATTCACCCTAACTTTTTCAGCACACTCTGGGAAAGAACAGTCCAACTGCATCAAACAGTCAAACTTCAAACAAGGAGGGGCTTGATAGCCCCATACCAGCAATGGAGCCACACTGAAAACTACTTAGTTATAAATCCTTCCTAGAAATTAGTCCTGCTCACTGAGGTGCCTCCTTTTTTGTGGGTACCAATGTGTTTAAAGTGGGCTTGCTCTTACTGGAGAGATCATAAGAGGTGTTTGAAGGAAGCACCTTTTCCTTACTCGACTCTACCTGCAGTACTAGCCCATTCTGCTTTTCCACTGAGAGGAAGATGGCTACTCCTCCAGTGGAAGTGGTCAGAGAGATCTGGTTTCATGAGTTCATGTTCACACTCATTCTCTAGTACTTTCTGTGAGGGAAGAATTTAGAAGTTGGATTGAGGAGACCATAAATTCAGGCGCCTAGTTACCCCATGCTTGTGTCTAACCAAGAAGTTGTTACAGCCGATATATGGGCTCTTGATTCCTGTCTTGTACAACTGGGCTAGTTAAGGATGGGAGAGTGAGACAAGAGAGCCACCCCTCAGTTTGTTCTTGTTGATCTGGAAGTCTCAATTCTCTATCTCTAAAGGATAGGTTGACTGGATAGAGTCAACCTAGATATAGAACTCTTGCAAGTCTCGTTCAACACTCTGAATGTTATCGTACTGCCTTTTAAGCTTGGTTTTTGAGAAGATAGCAGTTAAACTTATCAAGCATCCTTTGAATGTGATAAATCACCTTCTTTCAAGGTTCTTGTCTTTCAACAGTTGTACTATCACATGTCTAGCTATAGATCTCTTGGAGTCCAACCTGTTTGGTATTCGTGGAGCTTCTTGGATGCGTAGGCAGTGTTTGCCAGGGAAGTTTTCAGCCATATCTAAAACATTCTTCTCCCTTTCTCTTCTGAGATGAATACTAAACATATGTTGGTCGTCTAGGTATCCCGCATGTTTGATTTCTTAATTTCTATCCCTCAGACTATAATTTGGATCGGCCTATCAAGTTTGGTTGTTCTGCCAGTTCAGATCTGCTATTGAGCTTCTGTAGTAAATTTTTAATTTCAGTTACTGTAATTCTCAATCCCAGAGCTCCTATAGTTTTCTTAAAAAAGAAAATCCTGGTATTCTGAGACACTGATGTTCCTTTAGTTCTTTAGACATGACTTCGTTTACTTTGAAGGTATTTAAAAAAGCCAATCTAAAGTTTGTCTAAGTCCAACATCACTGCTTCCTTAGGAAAGTGTCTATTGACTGTCTCCCGTGTTACGGGACATACTTTGCTGATTGCATGCCTCACTTTTGTTACACTAGGTATTTTAAATAACTCTGGAGATTCTCCCATCTCCAGGGTTTGTTGCTGACTTAGTGACTTTCTAACTAATGGCAAAGTTTCTGTTATGTGCAGCCACTGAAGTCTCTGCTTGATTATGTTACTAGACATGTAATGATTGAATAGCTATTTCCTTTGTGGTCCAATGCTTTGAACCAGTAAGTCTCCAGTTGTGGCTAAGGGACTCTGTCTTGGGACACTCACAATTATTCAGCAGTTAGAGCTTTTCCTCAGCCTTTGCTTACTGCAGTACAGATCCTAAAGGTCATCCAGAGGGGACAGGTGAGGGGCTTCTTGGGTATATCCTAGGTATATGCATAGCCACACATGTGTGTGGCAGCCTAAAGTCCCAGAAATATATTGGAGCATTTCAAGGCTCCCTGTGCATATCTCATCCAATGGTCTCCAAGTTTTTTTTTTTTTTTCTTTTTTATTGGGGGAAAACTACAAAGCATTTACACAAGTTTTTAGTTGGCTTCATTTTCAGTGATGAGAGACCAACTAGTAATGCTGCCTCAAGCATTTGTGACATTAAACAATTGGTGCCCATTTATTTTTATTGACATATTTTCTTCACAAACACCAAGGGAATTGGGCTGCGTTCAGTGAATTCTAAGTTGGGTCAAGTGAAGACAATTCTGAGAATGTGGCTTCTACCAGGAGGTGCAAGACAGGTCAAATAGGGCTCTGTATGGAGGCCCAAACCCAAACTGTCCCCAACAATGGCTCATAGGCTGCTGGTTTGCACAGCTACCATGGTGGGGAGGCTCTTAGTTTCTGAGGGTGCTGAAGAGTGTTCTTATTAAGTATTAGCCATTTTCTTTCAATAAACACTGGATTGTTACAAATGTTACTTTTCAGAGTACTGAAAGTTTTTCTAACAATTCATCAGTGTTCTCATTGTTCTTACACAGGAACAAACTTTTGGAGGTTCTTAACCATCATTCTTGGAAGTACCACTCCTGTGCTAACACTACAAAGGGAAATTATTCCAAATCTTTCTTGCTTTGACTGCTAACCACAGGTCTGCATGTGTGATGTAAGTCATCTGCAACTCCACTGGATACAGCTCAAGTCAACATTTTACCCTCATCTGCCTGACATTGTTTCTTATTTCAAGGAGTTCCTTTCCATCCCTGAATAGTTGGCATGATCAAGTTGCCATATGGTATAGCCCTGGAAGAGATGCACTCTGATTTACCCACCGATGATAGTCATTGAATGTTGACTGCATGGGAAGTATTGACTGTTGCCCTGGGTCACTCAAGTCTTTCCCTGAGTCTTCCCCACACTTCTGGTTCTCAGATCTAAGGAGGCTGTCTCAAGGGCAGCATCTTGAAAACTAAGAGTAATCAAGACTGAATTCAGCAAGTTTGGAAGCAGATGTCTCTGGGATGCTTCTTTCCTGATGCTGTTGGCAGAGACGACTGATCCAGACAGGCTGAATAGCATTCCCATGACAGTTAACACTATCACCTGGGAAGATAGGCCCATCCGAGAGACGGAGCAGACCATGTCCTAATTCTAAACCCATTCTCATCACCATGGTATCACACTGGGCTTAGCTGACTTCAGTGGGGCAAAATCATGAGCCAGAGCTATTTTCACTTAAAAATGCAACCAGTGAATATAGCATATTCTTTCTTGGTCCTCAGTGAAGAGACACCATTGTGTGCCTGGGGTGCTGTGCCCAGACTGCCCCCACAGAAGGGGTCAAATGAATTCAGCCTAGACATTGCTCTTCACAAGGAGTTTGAGGCTGCAATTTTAGTACCATAGGGATGAGATTTGAGGTTGAAACTGAATCTTTTTTTTTTTTTTTGAATCTTTGTTAGGTCAGAGCCGTCGGCTGTGTGCTGTCCTCTACAGACAGCTGTCTCTGTGTATGCCTGCAGTTCCTGTCAGTGGAGTGTAGGGTGGTTCAAAGGTGTGCTTTGTGCCTGAAGCTGAACAGTCTCCTGAGGCCTTGGTTGAAAGCCCAAGGGCTAAATACCGAAGGGAAGGAGATTTCAGTGGGATGCAGGCAACCAGCATGATGCTGTCCTTGACAGCTGGGCCAAAACCAAGTAGGCACAGAACGTGGTGTGGGACATGCCGGCCTCTGTCAGGCTTGTGCAGTCATTCTGGAAGAATGCCGGACTACCTGGTTTCTCCTTTCAGAGGCGGCATGCATGGGCTCCGTGCCTGCTACAGCAAGGCTATAAGGATTTCATAGCTGAGTACTCAGCACCCATTCTCTAGTGAGAGTGGGTTTTCCTTTCTCCTGGGAAGAGATTGTTTAGCTGTTGTTTCCCATTCAGTCTTGTTTCCATTTAAGCTTCCCAGAAATGTGGACTAGAATCCGGTGTTTCTGAACTCTAATGGGAGAATATTTTTCTACTGCATTCTAAGGATTATCTACCTTTCCAAGTCTCACTTAAAAAAGACTCCACAATAAAACGTGTATTGTCTAAAGATCTGTAATTATATCTAGATTTAATAAGTGATAGATTAGATTTAGTAAGTGATAGATTTAGTAAGTGATATGCTAGAAGAAATCTGCTACTTGTTCATTAGGATGAGATGGCTCTTCAAGCTTTAGGTTTCTGCACCTATGAGATCTGTCAGTTACTGTACTTCTGATGGCACACACCTTGCTCTTAGAGTACAGATTACATCTCTCCCCGTCACTCCCCAAGCACTAACAATGTCTTCCTTTAAGCTTGTAGAACTAATTTTCAACTGAATCTCAGCAATCTATGCTCTAGTTATTGGGAAGAGTTTAATTCGGACACTCCACCTTCTCCTTAGGCTCTCAGGCCTCATAGGGAGACCCACCTGGCCTCTGGAGTATGATCCTTTCCCACTCAACTCCCCATGACTGAATCAGGAAGGAAAGAACGTGTTAAATCCTGTCTTGCTTGCAGTCCTTGGTGGAGCCTAACCCAGGTATGTGGCTGGATAGATGCTGTCCTGATCCTCCAAGGGTAATGCTTCCAAAGCTATTTTGCTTGGGTTTTGTCCAAAGTGGTGAGTAGTTATGATGGTCATGAGTTCCTGCTGGATAAACCTATGTTGTCCTTTTCAACCTTGTCCAATACTCCCATTCCTTTTGTCTGAAAAGTATTTGTCTCAGAACACTTGAGATGACCCAGGTGAGCTTTGCTACTTTGTAACTCCCCAGGAAGAGATTGGGAACCAATTTAGGCAAGACCCTAGTCATAGTTGATTACATGGGCAGCATGTATTGTGAGCCTTGGTCACCAGGGTCTTCTCCCTGAGACTCCAACACCTGTGGCTCTCTGACCTCTCAGTGTTGAGTTTTCTTCCCTTTGATGTGAAGGGCTGAGGTTAAGACCCAGTGATTTGAGTCTCAGTGTCTACCAATGGGTGAGTGGCATGGAGCACAGAGCCCTGCTGATCTTGGGTGGAACTGAAACTGTGGTTGTCTGGAGAACCTGCCACAGGTGTGTCCTCATGAACCCTGGATCTGACATTCCTTAGTGTGGTGAGTCGGTTGACAGAAGACTGAATGTAAAGCTAGAAAATCTCTGCTGGACTTCTTCCTTGTGCAGAAACAAGGTCCGTAGGGTATTAGATAGCAAAAAAGTGAGGTGCAACATGACAGTACTAGGAACTACAAGCAGCTTAGTGATTAGGCAATTGTCTCTTGTGCTTCTGTGTTGAGGCTACTATATCTAAAAGTCTAAATTGTGTCTCCTGGAATAACTGTTTGCATTATTTCAGGACAGGGATTTTAAGGTTTTTCTGATTCTCCCTCAATGGTCAGGAATGCTTCAGGAATAATGAGATCCCAAACCTCTAACACTTGGATGTTCTAGTTTTCCTCATGTCCATACAATCACTGATAATCCTGAGGTATGCTGCTAGTTCCAGATCAAAGACAAATTGCCCTGAGTTTGAAAATAGAATCTTAAAATCTGTAGCTACTAATTAAGATACTTTATGCTGATATAAATCACTTTCTAAATATATAAAATAGGATATGTTCACTTCCCACTTGCTACTCTTCAGTTTCCTAACCCTGAGAAGTCAGGTGAGCTGTCCATACACAGCAGGACCTCTAGGTATTGATCCCTGTCCAATGCTGTGTGGAGGGGACTCTATAACCTAAATGCTGGAAGGTCCTGAACCATCCTCTTAACTGGGAGTTTGGGGGATGTGGGGAAAGGGGAGTTGAGGGCTCAAAATGAGAACATTGTCTCATTTTATCTGCTTCTCTTCCATAATTCAGAAGTGACAACTGAAAGGGTAATAAAAATCCTGCTTCCCAACAATTCAGATTTAAGGCTCACCTCTCTAGATGCTCAGAAATATGAGGGTCTTCAGATTTGACTGAGGATTCCTTTAGGAAGATTCCACCCCAGCCCTGGTCTCTGCACACTACAGTATGCTCACTGAGCTTGTTCCACTGAAGATTTCCATGCCCAACATCACGAATGCAGCCCTTGAGTGAGGCTTTCAGGGAATCTCACACTGGGGTTGGGGTGGGGGCAATTCCTGGACTGAGAATGGAGTCTGACCAGGGTGATACTCATGGGTCTGCATCCAGTGAGTTCATGTCCTAGTGGGCTCAAGGCCTTTTATAAGAATCTCCAATGTCATTCAACGTGTGGAGAGTTTATACAGAACTAGGCCGGGGCCTAAGTATCTCATCTTACACTTTATCATACATCCGATTGAATGCCATCCTCTGGTGTACAGTGAACAGAGAAACATTCCAGATTTCCACGTGGTTTGCAGGGGAGATGTAGTGTTGTAGAGAAAATCAAGGTGTTGGCAGGGTTGCGTCCTCTCTGCTTCAGAGGATAACTTGCTTCCCTCCATCTCTCTCTTCAGAGGCCGCCTGCACTTAAGGGCTTGTGGCAGCTTATTTGATCTTCAAGGTCAGGCTCTAGCAGCTGCAGGGTTGGGGGAACCTCTTCTAGTGTTAGCACATTTTGAAATCTGATCATTTATGCCCCCTCAACTGTTTTAAAAATCATCGTTGATCTGGGGGCTGTTGTAATGAGAAAAAAGATGAAAGTCACCTCATCAGTGACCTTAACTCTAGTACCCTAATTCCTCCTGCCATGTCACATGTCTGCAGGTTCTAGTGAATTAGGACATGGACATCTTAGGGGGTCATTAGTCTGCCTACTACTCAAACAATCCCAGGAAGCCTAGAGAAGGGTAAGCTGGTGACAGGGTAGAGAAGGTGACCTCTGAAGGAGTAGAATTGAGCTGGTCACTTAGAGAGGTGACCAGGGCTCAGTCCTACTGTACACTCTGAGGAGAATATATAATGCCTCAGATTGTTGCTTGTGGGGATGGGAGCCTGGCTGACTATTCAGCCACCAATACTATCTACCATATCCTTCGTAGTCTTTGTCCTCAGAGGCATCAATGCCCCTGCACTGCTGTGGTGCCTCTGCATGGATATGGCCTGGGGCAGCCCAGTCATTCCAGAGGAATGTCCCACTGCCTGGATGGGTCTCCCTCAGCAGAAGGATGACAGGCTCAGTGCCTACTACAGCAAATATCTCTCTACCCCATCTTTCTGTGATGGGACTTCCCCCTCTTATGGGAGGAAATGCTTTACACAGCCTTGTATCTCAGCCTTGTCCCCATTTGTTTTTTAAATGCCTGCTTGTATTAAGTACTTACAGGGATAAGACATTGATATAAACATGAGAATAACTTTATACTCAAAGGATTTCTTTTAAAATCATGTTTTTCAAAAACACGTAAGATTAAATGTCTAAAGATCTAAAACTAGATCTACCCTCATGTTAGATCTCCCTTAAATGTCATGAGTTGTCCTAAGGTAAATGTAAGACACAAGCTTTGGGCCAGGCATGATGGCTCGTGCCTGTTAATGCCAGCACTTTGGGAGACTGAGGTAAAAGAATCTCTTGAAGCTAGGAGTTTGAGACCAACCAGCCTGGGCAACATAGCAAAAGCCTGTCTCTACAAAAAATAAAGTCATGCATGGTGATACATGCCTATAGTCCCAGGTACTTTGGGAAGCTGAGGCAGGGGGATTGTTGAATCCACAAGTTCGAGGCTGCAGTGGGCTATGAATGTGTACTGCACTCCAGCCTGGGTGATAGAATGAAACCCTGTCTCTAAAAACAAGCTAAACTTACATGCTAGTGAAGAAAAGAAACTTGTAATAGGAGCCAGGGAGTCTAGATTTCCAGTTGTGAAGAAGGTATCATAAGGTATATATCAGTACATACCTCAGTATGGGTGGAGGGAGGAAAAAATGAGAGATATTCTATAGTTTCAGGTATTTTCCTTCTTGAGCTTTTGAAGATAGTTTGCCTCTCATTTGAACTTGAGTAATTGATGCTTTCATGGATGAAAAGAACTTACCCTCCCCTCTGATAGTCATGTCTGGCCCCCTTGAATTCTACTGAACCTGGCCAACATTGCTCTTCCTCCCACTTAAAATTCTTTAGGGCTGTATAAACCTGCCGGTAAGGCTGCCTTGCCATCCCTGGTGGGGGCCCACCCAAAGCCCTGGATTGAGCAGGGCCTGTGTTAAACTCTAGTGGGAGCTGCAGCCACATGTTAGTCTTTCTCTGCTTCTGTTGCGGTGTCTGACCCTCATCCTGCCAGTCCCCGCTGGACACAGTTTACGTTGTCCTTTGATCTTTGCTAGATATTCTTGTCCATGTGTCCATATTGGGGTATTTCCAGGTCAGAATCTGAAAGGGTCCGTGTGACCTTTCTCTCCTATTGCTCTAGCACAGACACACCTTGGGGAAGTTCCACAGGGTGGATTTCGTGGGCAAGTACTGACTATTGCCCAGGGTCACCTGGGTCTTTCCCTTGTGGTTCTCAGATCTCGGGTTCAGCCTTCCAACATGGGCTCACCTTTGGATAGTAACTGAGGTGAAGGGCCCAGCAATGTCCATGCTGTGTGCAGGGCTGACCCACTGGCAGATCCCATGTGACAGTGTTCGTTCTTCTAGGCTGATCTTAAGTTGAGTTCCAACCATTTTCCTGAAGTCTTAACACAGGTACGTCCTGTGTATGGATGGAACTGTCCATGACTCCATTTGTTAGGGTGAGTTGGTTGAAGGAAAATTGAGGGATTTGTCCAGCTAGAAAGACTTAGCTCGATGCTTTCCTTCAATGGAGAATCAAGGTCTGTTACCCTGACACTCACGGGACAAGTGCGTACGACTAGTGTTGTAAGTCATTTCTTACCTTGCACGACAGAGTGGTTCCTGCTTGTACTGCCTTCCATAAAAGTTGATGGCTTCATCTTCAAATTCTTCCACCTGAAATTCTTAATCCACCAGTTCTATCTGCTGTTTTTTCCAGACCTCACAAAAGCTGATCACTAAGTTGTGAATTTAACTGAATTAGGATCAAAATATGAATTCCAATTAGGACAGCATCTTAGACAACTTTCTAAATACATGATGCAGAGGTACTGTTTGCTTACCTCGTATTTTCTCCATAACTAAGACCACTGGAGGGGCTCTCTGAGCAGAGCAGAGCCTCTAGGTGTTTGAGCCACATGTCCAGGGACATGATGGGTACCTTGAATTCAGACTGCTGAAAGTCTCGTACCTCTCCTGAACACTTGGGTGTTGGGGCTGAGGGGAGAGTGCTGGTTGAGTTACTAAAAGAAACACTGTCCCTCTGTTCTTTGCAATTTAGCCTCAATGCTTCTAGGCATCCAGAAATCTGATCCTTGGCTTCATTTATGTATCCCCTATATTTTAAAAAGTATCATTTTGAATATCTTCATCTATGGCTTATGCCTTTGTAATCTTTTCCCACTAACAGATTCTGTGGTGAGGAATTGTGAGTACATACCAAATTTTTGATCTTATATTCAATAAAGGGAATTTAGTTTTCTTAAACATGGTGCCCGTTAGTTGACTAATGTCCCACGGGTTCTCGTGGTGGCTGTGCTGCCTGAATAGGCAGGGAAACTCCACGGAGGAGAAATACTCTGTAACTAGCTAAGGCGACATCTACCTGAGTTAAAGATAAGGCACACCTAGATTTCCTTCAGAGATAATGTCTCAAATGCTGCCCTCTGAAATTTTTCCAGAGGCAGCAAAGGCAGAAATGCTAAAAGTTTGGAGCCAGGCTCCCCCTTGAGTTTTTGTGTAGATATTCTGGGTACCATTAGAAATAGAACTGTCTCAGACGGAGGGGGGGCAGTGATCATCTTGGGCAATATTGTGCCTTCTCTGAGTAGTCAGAACCCACCTGGGAGACCTGGCATGAAATTCTGAAACCTTCAGTTCCGTGATGCTCCATGCTGGAATTATCTAACCTGTGACTGCAAACAGATCCAGAGGCATTTTCTGTGTGGGGAAGGCAGCAGTTGGTCATGACTCCCAAGCTTTAATCTCTCATTTGTTCTTGGCAACACTTTCTGTGGAGGACAGTGGAAGGTCCTGGGGATGGCGGGAGAGAAAGGGTTGTCCTTATACGACAAGCTTGCTGTTGTCAGCAGAGCTGCCAGGACATGTAAATTCCTTATCACACTGAGGAACAACCCTATGGGAAGCAGTGTTCATTGTCCAGCTGGGAAGTAAGGATTCATGCACCGTACTTATTCTGGAATCATACCTGGTGAGCCCCACCAGCGGACTCAGTACGGGCCGTCATGACAGAATACCCTGAATGCACACAGACACAGGCCTGAGAAACTAGTCTGAGGGGTGAGGTCCAGCCTGGACAGTGGCTAAGGGAGTTTAAGTTGTGAATTATTGCCATGGGTGCAGACTTCTGGGCTCCTGAGGTATACAACTGTCTTGTATGTATTCCTCATTTGCTCTTCCTTAGCAGAATTCTTAATCAACATAGGGGTTTAACAGTCTTGCTGTGTGAAATCTTTGTCAGTGCAGTTGGCTATAGAAGGTTGTGGATCTCCCATCAGGAAGATGAGGGAGTTAATTCCCATCCTGACTTGTCACTATACCACATCCCTCGGATGGTGTCCTGAAATGCCCAGGGCCCTTGATCTTTCACCTGAACTAAGACATCTATGAACTGTGGCAGAAACAAAGCTTTAGACGACACTACACAGGCTGTGTCACTTAAAGCTATGAAATTTCAAAAGCCTGATTCATCTTCCCTGAAAAAATGGGGTGAGCATTACACAGGTGCTGGTTCTTTGCAGAGGACAGGTAAGGCTGGCTGCTTAGTGTTCAGACATAAATTGATCTGGAAAACATATGCTGAGGTGTGTCTGTGCAGGGCAGAGGTTGACTTCAGTTTGTCCTGGTGACTCCCGCAGGCTAACACGTGGGATGTTGGGAAGGGAACCCTGTGCATTTTGTGGAATGTGTCCTCATGTAGAGGTCTGTAGTCTGTAGTAGTCTGTAGTCTGGCAACTACCCAGACTGTGGTTCATATTCACTGTAACCATTTTAAAGTACTAGTGTCATGGAATTGAGTTTCTTTCTCCCTATCTTGTGTTGAAGGAAAACTCAACGCTGCCTTGACCATTCTTACAAGGACAGATCTAATCTGACCAAAAGCCAGTTCTCCTTATGATATAGTTGTTTCCTCTCACCCATGATTGTGCTGTGCCTGGTTGTCAGTTTCGGAGGGAAATTACTACCCCATCGCATTAGGAACCTCCACTAATAGATGTGGAAAACTTTGTCTTTAGGTTCAGGCCGGTGGCCAGAGGAGCTGTGTGTGCATAGAATTCTTAGACAGTTTATGATGATGATACCTATACCCTGAAAGTGTATGAAATAGGTCAGGGGAAAGTAAATCCTTTGCAGAAGTTTTGTGATGAGACCAATATGCTCTTCCATGTAAATAAGTCCCTTGGAGATACTGGGTGATGGTTGTTACTTCCAAATCATTGCAGACTGACATTGAGTAATGTCAGGAAATGAAGACATGACAGGAGCATCGTTTTTGTCCATATAGGCAGCTGACCTAAGGAGGGAGCTGCAGAGACTGTTTTCGTACTTGCCTCAAAGGAGTCACAATACTTATGGGTCAACTTGAACCAAGATGGTATGTGTCTGCCGTGTTTTAGCTGAGGTTATGTAACTTCATTTTGCCCAATAAGTTAGAAGCCAGAGTGACCTTATCTCAACCTTGCTTGTAAAGGGAGGTGACCTCCTCTTCCTCACCCACTGTCTCCTTTGGCTGAGACCAAGAATCACTCTCTCCTGGAATGACATAACAAAAGGGGTGTGACTTGGATTCTGGGAGGTAAGTTTTCTAGAAGATAGGCCATGAAGTCCCAGAAAAGAGCTGCTTTTCCATTCACTTCCTGCCTCACAGTTAAGGGGAGAAAGGTGGTCCTGAAGGTGGAAAAAGGGGGATTGTGACCCCTAGATTAGGAACCTGTCGATGAATATCCGTGTAAGTTCCTCCAGAGCACCTGTTCCCATGTGCCCCAAATTGTGTGGTCCTCAGACATCTGTCACACAAAGGAATGAAGGTGGATCAGCATTTTCCCAGGAATAGTGGTGTCTGGGAAGGAAGGCTCTAAGATACCCCAAACAAGTAGGTAAGTTTTTCCTTGTCTCCTTCCTGTGACACTCAAGTTTGCCACAATGTCTCAACTAAAATCTCACCACTGTAATCAAGGCTTTTGAGGAATATCTTAATTTCTGTCAAGAAAATGATGAGAAATATCAAGGCAAAATGTGTGTGAGTGGGGGAAATGTACAGTATTTTCCTTACATTGAGTACAATGGGTAGCGGCTATAGGGTTTCATTCATGTGAATATTTCAATATCTGTCAGTATCTCTAATGGCATATTCTTCAGGGATAAAGATAACCTGAAGTTACTACAAACTAGTTTTTGGAAGCCATACTGAGTTAAGAATTTTCTAATTCTTGTGTGAGCAATTTATATTTGTGGAGAAATGAGTTTACTTGTATCCTCTGACATCATCCCTTTAGCCCTATGAATCCTGGCAAAGCCTGGCTCTGGGAACATTGTTTTCCCATTTGATCCTCCCAGGACTGACTCAGAAGGGTGAGATGTGCCCCAAACCCTCACCCATCTGCACTCCCAGCATTGGTTTACCCTTGTTGCAGGGTGGACCCAACAACACTGATCAGTTGTTTTGCTCTGATTCTGGTCACAGGTCTGTGGGGGGGCGGTGTGTGTGACCCTCTTGCCAGCCCTTGGATGGTGACAGCTGACATAATTCTTGAACTTGTGTGAAACTCTTGTTTCTTATGTTTCAAACATCTTCATGGGTCACTTGCATCTCAGTATTTGAGACAGCCCAGTGAGATGATTTACCTCCTGAATGTTTTAGAGATTTTAGCTCCAACTTACACTTGAATATATCCACAGAATAGTCACCCTGAGCCTCTAATGTCTTGCATTGCAAGGCTCACAGGCCTCAGGAACTTCAGTGTCATGTTAGAGGGTCACCTGCCAGTGACTGTCCTCATGTGCCATGGGCTCAGTATCTTACTGTGGTGATACCATCCTGTGTGTGGCTTCTTTATTCCATTGGTTATGGTGCTCAGTCTGAATACGTATAGTTGGAGATGAGTTCTATCTGAAAATGTATCTGTTCTTGAACCTGCCTAAAGGGTCATCTGCCTTGGTTGAGTATCACTTTGGTAAGCTGAGAAATGTTGTCATAGGATACACAGATGTTGGAGCCACATGTTGAAGTCTATGAAGTGACTTTGAGCCCAATGCCCAAAGGTTGTGCATTACCCTCCATCCTGCTCTGAGAGCCCCTGCGTGGAGGATGTTTGACTGAAACATTCTGTCCTCTTTCCTTTTCCAGGTGGTTAAAACAATGCTTTCAATAATACAGGTGACAGGCACACTAACCTGCTGGGTGTCTAGGTGTTGGCACCCTCTGGTCTGCCTCATGGTTCCTCTTAGGTTGAGTTAGTCAAGCCCCTCATGGAGCCCATCCCACTGGATGTTCCCCCACCTTGGGTGCAGCCAGCTGAGTGGCTACCTGAAACCCCACACTTAGTGCACTGGTGCTGTTCTCGGGTTGGTATGTGTGGGCAGCTCTCATCCTGGTTGCTGTGGCCAATCACTTCTCATAAGCTGAACATCGTCTAAGCGGACTAGGATGACAGCCTTTCTGTGGTACGTCTGGTTTGTGCCTGTCCTGCTGGGCTGATGAACTATTGTCCAGGCCACGAGAACTGCCACTCAGATCAAGCATACTAAAGAATTTTGGGGCAGAATTGGCTATACCTTTTGATCTGTGTTTAAAAAAAAAAAATTCCTGGTCTTTCAGTAGCCAGAGGTAACACCCAACTTAACCTCTGACCCTCAGTTCCATCAGGACTTGAAGTGTCTCTGGGAGCTGAAGACCAAACCCTTCTACTACTAGATAAGGAACGGCTGCCTTGTCAGTTTCAGTGGGGCTGGTATATTGACTCTGATCCTCACTGGCCATGTCTAAGTCTAAGGAGCACTAAGGAAATGTCTTCACCTTGAAGACCCCAGAGGATGGGCACGTAACTGCCTGATGTTTAGGAACTGATGTGGCCTCAGTGCTATGTAACCAATCTCCATGGAGCTTCTGTTACTGTTTCTCTCCTTCTTGCTCTAGACGAGAGCAAAATAGGAACTCTATTGAACCCATTGTTCATCTATAAGGAGCAGGTAGTTCCTTGTGACAGATGTAAATCTTCTCTGTCAGTTTCTCAGAAAAGTCAATGTTAGATGCAGCATTTTATAAACTCCAATGGTGAAGGACAGAATGCAGGATGCAAGGTGCTAGAAGCTTCTACCTTTCTTTTGTTGGTACCAACTAAGGGTTTGTCACAGAAAGTCTGGGGATAGTGTTGGTCAACAGCACCTTCTCTGGGCAGGAAGGGCTCTGTCTCCTATCCAAGCAGCAGGATTCTGAAACCATTTTCACCTCCAAGGTGGGGACAGCTGGGCCTGCCAGGCTCCTCCTCAGGGCACAAGCTTAGCGGAGCTCTTGCCTGTGATGTGGAAGGAGTTCCTGGTCGTGCTTTCCAGATCTTAGCCCTTTGTGGATTTCTGTTTCATGTTTTAGCAGGGAGCCTTTGAGAGAGCCTGGAAAGTGGCTGCCTCGGGAGGTGATGGAGGGCTGAGAGCTGTTGGTCAGGAGAAGCTTGAGGTTGTGGGTGCTCAGTGAAGAATGTTCTCTTCAGGAAGCTGTGCCAACCTGCAGCTTGTGAAAAGCAGGGACCTCGCATCCCACTGAAACTTGAGGCCCTCGTGGATGTGTCTGCCCTTCTCGGGTGGGAAAGTGAATGTATCTAGTCTGTCCTGTTGGTTGCACCCTTTGAATAATTTTTATTCTTTGGAAAAAAATTGCCTATGACTAATACATTGCTACCTGAACTGGTGAAAGAAACCAGAGAATACTTTGGGGAAACTTTAATGTATGTTTAGTTTCTCTCATAGAAATCCTGAATATTTGATATTGGTTGCTTGTCTAACTTACAATTTGAGTCTTGAGTGGCATTTATGACTATGCATTTGAAGTCTGAGTTAAATGAACACTGCTTATCATATCTCTAGGTTGGGTTGTTAAAATAAGCCACTATGTTTTTCTTGATATAGGGGTTATTCAAAGAAAGGAAACCCATTACTTGGGAGAAAAAGCACAGCTTAGTAACTTATTCTAGGTTTCCATAAAGGTAAAACCTGGAAGAAAACAAACTGGACAGGTATTGCATTAGTTTCCTATTGTTGCTATAACCATGTGCATACTAAGATACAGGCTTAAAGCAAATTTCCCTTAGAGTTCTAGAGATGAGAAGTGTGACGTGGGTCTGACTTGGATAAATTGAGATGCTGCAGGGTATTGTAGCCTCTGCCTGCTCTAGAGGGCAATCAATTTCCTTATCTTCCTTCTAGAGCCCCCTGTGTGCCTTTGTTGACCCTTTGATCTCAGTCTGGACCCTACTTAGGGTGCCACAGTCCAGAATGCATCTTGGGATCTGTCTCTGCCCCCTCATGCTTTCTGATCTCCTGCCCTTCTGAACATGTTGGGCCCATGGAAGCAGCTCAGGAGAGCCTCCATCTCTCAGGGTCAGGTGAAAATCTTGTGTCTGTCCTCCAATTCCCTGACATGTTCACCGGTTCTGAGGGTTAGGATGCAGATGTCACAGGTCTGGTGCTCGGCCTAGTTCGTTTGGTACTTTTGGGAAGTACCAAATATCCTTATGGAGAAGGATAACCATGACATGGTTACAGAAGAGCACTGAAGGGATAGCCTTAAATCCACAGGGATCCTCTGAGAAGAGTACCTATGGCTCAGTGTCATTCCTGGGGATGATACTCCCCAGGAGGTGGTCACTTACCTCCTCTACCTGCCTGTAGACTTTACCCCCCACTCCCAATCAAATCCCCTGCTCAGCTGATATGTAACTTTTTGCAGGAAAACAGGTGGACCCAGAGGGTGGAGGTGTAGCCTGGGGCAGCCTGCCCTTGCTGAGGAAGGTCAGAGCGCCTGGCTTCCCAACAGCAGAACAGACTCAGTGCCTACTGCAGTGAGGCCTCCCTGCTCCACCTTCACAGGACGGGACCTCTCTCCAGGGAGGACATTCTGTACAAGGCCCTCTCCCATTTGGGTGTGTCCACACGTCTGCCTTCCTGACTGCCTGCTGGAATCAGATAACTGGGAGTGCAGAACTTCGATTGATTTTCCTTATATTGAAAGGACAACTTGTCTAAAACCTCTTGCTTTTTTTCTCTCTCAGCAAACATGAAGTTTTGTTTAGACATGTAAATTGAGGTCGACTTTGTCAGGTCTCTCTTGTGCATCATAAGTTGTAAATTTCCACAACATTAAAACAACTTCTTCCTGTTGGAGGAAGAATCGGTTATGGAGTCTTGGTTTTCACACTTGTGTGAATATTTTAATGTGTATAGGTTATTGCATTTGACTGCCACCTACTTCCAGTTGTGTACTTCAGGGAGAAGTATGATCTGAAGTCTTGTCACTTGAAGCTCATGTTCAGGTCTCTCCTTTGTTAAACTTGTTTTTCTCCAGAAAAAAATGTACTAATGACTGTCTGCATATCATTTGAATTTGAAAAATGGATATCACTTTTGGTGAGAAACTTAGTCCTTTCTGTGCCATGTCATTTTCTTTAGCTATCATGAATCCCAGGGATCTATGGCAGGTCATATTGCCCCCACCCCCATCTAAATTTCCAGAGTTGAATGAGAAGGAAGAGTGAGATGTTTGAAACCCTTGTCTCATTCCCTGGCAGTCCTCATCCAGGTGCCTGGCTCAGACACTACTGGCCTCAGGTAGACGGTGCTGCCACATGTGTTTGGGTTTAACTGTGCCCACCTCTGAGGTTTCACCCCATAAGCTCTGCTTGATAAAGCCTATGTCATGCTTTGGCTCTTGTCTGATACTCTTGGTCCCTATGTGTCATACCAGGGTATTTCTCAGGCCTGAGTACTTGGTATAGTCCAGGTGAGGGCTCTTACTGCCTGTATGCTCTGGGGAGGTACTTGTTCCATTCTACCCTGTCAGGGCAGAGGGAAAGCTTCTCCTTCATTCTTGGAAGGTTTACTGATAAGTCACAATAAATCAGATTAATATGAAAAGCCATACAAACTACTGTTGCTGTGTGCACAGGGAGAATCAATGAGACCCAATACCTGATGAAACCCAAGTCATTACATACCCTTACTTCAGAGGGGGGAGAGGGTGGTGGGAATACAGATAATTCTGTTGAAGGGCTATGAGTTATCACTAGGGGAGGATGAATGGATTGAGGGTACACATAGGTTGATTTCCAAAGGGAATCACAAGTCAGAGAGGCATTATTTTATTGGAAGGGTTGGGCCAGGTCTGTTAGCATTCTTGGTCTTGCCTGCCCCAGAGATAACAGGGAAGGGGAGACAGTTGTTTGTTCTCTATGAGGATAGAGAGAAAGCCCCTTCCAATGCTTATTGACCTGGAAGTCCTTCAGTTCAAAATACTCATACTAAATCACATTTTGGGGTGAAATCTATTGTATTCTTTTAATCCTGAGGGTAGTCCAACTGTATGTCCATAACTTGAGGATTACTTACCATGAGGCTGATGGGTCTGTCCTGCTAGGCTGCCACATCCATGGTTGAAAGATCTCAGGTGTTAATGCTTCTCTTCCATGGGTTTCCTCTCATGTGGTGAGGAGCTGAGTGTTTACAGCCTCAATACCCATGCTATGCGTATTGCACAGGTAGATGCCATTTCTGCCAGAGGACTCTTTCCCTTCTCCTGATCATCAGCTCCAAATGGGTTGACAAGAAGTCTCAACACAGGTATATCCTCTTGGTGGCACCAGCCCTGATTTTCCTTGCAGTGACGTATTGAAGGTAATTAGTTTTCCAATCAGTGAAACATCTTCCCTTATGTTTTTTCTTGATGCAGAATTAAGATCTGGAACCTTCTAGTCTCCTGAAAATGATCACAAAGCAGATACCTGTAATAAATGTCACAAGTCATGTCTTATCTACAGTGGTGGAATGTTTCCCCTGGAGCTGCTCTCTGTAAGAGTTAGTGGGTTTCATCTTGATATCATTCCATCTGAACATCTTAATCTCAGTCATTCTGGGTTAAATGTTGGCGTAAGAGAAAACAGGCAATATTTTGGCATTTCTTGGTGATGAATGGCATAGTATTAATCAGGATTGTGACTCTAGCAGGATATTTCCAGGTCTGTTTTTAGTCTTCACAAAACCCAATTATCTTGTGAACCAACTGATTGACTCAAAATTCATATTTCTAGTATGGTCAACCCTTCACCAAAGTGGTGGTTAGGGGCTCCCACCTCTGCACAGTGACTGTATAAGTTGACTCTCCCAAAACTTAATAGCCTAATGTTGACTGGAAACGTTGCCAATGATGTACATAGTTGACTGGCATGTTTTTTACATGTATTATATGCTATGTTCTTAGAATAAAGTAAGCCAGTGAAAAGAAAGTTACTTAATACTAAATATTTTCTGATGACTTTTTGAAGTGGATCATGAAGGTCTTCAGCCTCATCTTGATGCTCAATAGGCTGAGGAAGGGAGGGGTTGGTCTTTGTGGTCTCTGGCAGCAGAAGAGGTGGGAGAGGTTGAAAGGGAAGGCAGGAGGAGGCACACTCTGTATAAACTTGTAGAAACACATCAGTTCTGTTAATTTTGCATTTTTGTTTCTCTATAAATGTTTCTATCATGGTATGCTACTTCTACTGATTCAGTTTCAGTCCCTGTATCATAGAGGGTCTGTAATAAGTCATAGCAGTCTTGAATAACTGAAAACCCTTTTGCCAGACTGTCCACCATGAATGTTTCCTGGCATTGTTGCCTCTGTTTTTATAGTCTGCCACTGGTTCAGGAGCACTCATCTCCATCAGGTGGTCCCCTATGGTGTGTGTGTGCTTAAATTTCTCAAAGATCTATATCATGAAACCCTTCTCTCCACCTTTACTTACCATATCCACAGTCTCTCTTATGATATCCTTACTAGCTCTGTCAGTCCTGTGAAGTCATGTGCAACATCTGGGCAGTTCTCCAACAGGATTGTCTTGGGCTTGATGGCTTTCATGGCTTTCTCTGTAACAATGGAAATCTTCAGCAGTACAATTCCTCCAGACTTCTGTGATAGGTTATCACAATTCTCCTTCGTATTGACCATCTTTCCAGTCTTGTGTATAACAAGCCTTGGTCCCTTATGAACCCCTAATCTAGAGGCTGAATTAGATGTTGTGTTTGGGGGCAAGTAGAAGACTTTGCCTTTGGTGTTGAATTCATGGGGTCCTTGGTGGCCAGAGACATTGTCCAAAATCAAAAGAAATTTAAGAGGCAGTCCCTTACAGGTAAGGTACCTCCTGACTTCAGTGACAAAGCATCGATGGAACCAATCCAGAGAGTGTTCTCATCCAGGTGTTCCTGTTGCACAAAGACTGACAGCTGGTGCTTACCTCCTCTCTTCAAGGCTTGAGGATTAGAAGCTTTATAGATGAGGGCAGTCCTGATCCTAATCCTTGACTACATTTACATAAAATGGTAGTTAGTCTATTCCCTCCTGCCTTAAATCTTGGTGCTCACTTCTCTATCTTACTAATGTCCTTTCAGGCTTTTTTCAAGAACAGAGCACTGCCTTCATTAAAAACTTGTTCAGGCAGGTATCCCTTCTCAATGACTTCAATGGCATCTAGAAACTGATCTGTTGCCTCTTGGTTGGAAGGAAGAAGCTGCTTCTGTTACTTTGACATTTTTTAACCCAAACCTTTCTGAAAGCAAAAAACCATCCTTTGCTGGCATTAAACTCTTTAAATTCTCTAGCTTTATGTCCTTCATTTTGCTTTAAGTTGTCCCATGACTTCTTGGATCATGTGTGTAGGTATGCCTCTTAGAGCAATCCTTCACCCACTTAAATGCTGCATGCAATATCAAATACAAGGGTATCTCACAAAAAGTGAAGGCTTTCATGCCTACTGGCATAGTTGCAATGATAGCTTCATGAATTTCCCTTTTTAAAAAATGGACCTTACGTTGTATTAATCCTCAAGTGGAAGGCAACCATAGCTTACAGACATGAATCTACAGTATATTGAGCAATTCAAGCAATTTGACTTTATGTAATGCCAAAACTTTTTTCTTAGCATTTGCAGCATCACTAGTGGCACTCCGTATGGGTCCCATGGTGGTGTTCAAAGTTTTGCAGTATTGTACTAAGTATGACAAATATCAGAACAATGATCACTTTTCACTGATATATATTCTGTGGAGAGACCAGCTGCTCAGATTAGCATCACAAGACACTGGGCACAGATTATTCTTAACACTTGAGCTCACCACGAGCAACTCGAGGCGGCTACAAAATTAGTGGTACAATGTACTACAATCTTCACATTTCTTGACTGTATGCCACTCTGTACAGTCAGTGTTTGCTTAAGTGTTGATGAATTCTAACTTTTACAAACTTGTATATATTGTGGCAATAAATAAGTTATCCACAAACACTTCATGCATTAGTGATAAACCTGTTGCTGAAATCTGATATTTCTAGGCTTACACAGGTAATCTGAGTTATCTCAAATTGTTGTAAATCTCACTTTCCGGTATATGCTGAAACATCTGCATTATCAGCGGATCACACAATTCAAGCCCATGTTCAAGAGTCAACTGTAATGGTTTTTTAGTGATAGAAAATGATCTTAATATAGAATAGGGAATGCCTAGTTTCCTACCGTTCCTAAGACTTCCATAATACATGTGGATGAGCTGTCTGAGGAGAGTGGGGGCCACAGGTGTCTGAGCCACATGTCTAGGGACATGGAGGGTACCCTGAGCCCAAATGCCTGGAAGTACCATATTTCCACCGTCAACTAGACTCTTTGGGGGGCCAAAGAAGAGGGTGTTTGATTGAGACAAATATTCTTAGTCCTTATTTTGGCCTGCAAGTTTTGCTCTGGGCATCAGGAAATCATCTGATCTTCACAGATGTGTTCCAGTTTCTATGGTACTTATTTTCATGCAGTACTGTAGTCTGTTGACTGTATCCGTTTTGAGTTTCAATTCTTTGGCTAATATCCATGCCTCTTTCAAAGTATCATCCCTGCCATCACTTGATTGTATATAATTGTCTTTGGAGTATGGCCGTTTTCTTCAGTTGATAGTGCCCTTAGGTGGTGATTGTCTTTTGGGTCCCTGTATTGAGCATTAAACAGTTTTTCTGAGTTGATGTGCATCTGGGGTGTGTTTAATGCTGTATTGTAGCTGAATGTCTTTTGAAGTTGTGACATCTCAGGCACTGCTCCTGAAGTTTTCATAGAGGAAACTTAGACCTAAATATTAGAAGGTGTTAACTAGATGTCTCTGTAGCTTTTCTGTGTATGTCTTTGGCACCAAATGGAATGAATGTCCCACATAGGGGGAAACAGTGGTAATCACTGGCAGTATTTTAGCTTGCCAGGGCCCATGTCGGAGAGATGGAGAACTCTGAAACCGTTGTTGCCCCATGGTGCCACACCATGGGGAATAACTGACCCTGAGCCTAAAACTGTTCCACACCTTCTCTGTAAGAAGTAGGTGTTGGTCATGCCCACCAGGCATGAGTCCCTGTCTTTGTTTAACTTTGTGTCTTTGGGGAAGATGGCTCAGAGGTCCTTGGGGATGGCTGTGAAAAGGGGAAAAATTCTTTATGAAAAAGGCTGCTTTTCATAAAGTACTTGCTGTTTCTCAGCGTACAGATGGTGGATTTTGCATCTCTTGGCATCTCGCCTGATGGTGTGTAAAGTCGGAATCTCACTGTCTGGATGTTAATTTTTGAAGTATCATGTCTCTAGGTTATACAGGTAGAAAGCTGGTAGGGCTTCAACTAGTGGACTCGCAGGGATCTACTTGGCCCTCACTGATGAGTCCACTGGGAGTCCAGGGAGCCTGGCCAATTTTGGTGAGTTCAGTTGAATCACTGCCTTGAACACACTTTTGGCTTATGATTGCCTTCTCGTGGATGTTTAAAATTTACTTGCTGGAGAATAGAGCTTATAAGGTCACTTGAACCAGGCTGGACTCCATTGATTTAGAGGTATAATATGCTAAGACCTCATCATGAATAGCCCGTGACTTAAGACAAATTAAGGTGCTTCCAGTTTCTATGTCAATCTTGTCTGGCAACTCTTCACTGATTGCCCAATAAGGGAGACAAGTTCAGTTGTGTTTCACTCCAGGTAGCTCATTTTTGTCATTTTTCCCTTATACATTCTACTGCTGGCACAAGTCACATTGATATGAAAACAGGATGGAAAGTTACCTGAGATAGCATGATGTCTTAGAGTGAAAGTTAACTGAAAGGTAGCAATTGGCTTGTTTTACACTCCGAAATCTGTCACTAGAAGACAAAATTCCTGTTCATCTGGCTAAACTGGTGATGCTATAGAGGCTATAGTTCTCTTGAGTAAAAAAAACTAGAGCACTCTGGGAGGCCGAGGCGGGTGGATAGCTCAAGGTCAGGAGTTCGAAACCAGCCTGAGCAAGAGCGAGACCCCGTCTCTACTAATAATAGAAAGAAATTAATTGGCCAGCAAATATATATGTAAAAAATTAGCCGGGCATGGTGGCGCATGCCTGTAGTCCCAGCTACTTGGGAGGCTGAGGCAGAAGGATCGCTTGAGCCCAGGAGTTTGAGATTGCTGTGAGCCAGGCTGATGCCACGGCACTCTAGCCCAGGCAACACAGCGAGACTCTGTCTCAAAACAAACAAACAAACAAACAAAAAAAACCTAAGAATAACCAAGAGTTTAATGTACTCTGTGAACTGATAGATACCGTAGGTTTCATAATGCCTTTTGCATTGTTGCCCCCTTAAGGAGCCTTTTTGAACATTTTATTCTTACTTGTCCCCTATTCTCCCACCATCAGATATACTGCATATCTGTTTATAATATATCTTTGCTTTATACATAAAAAGAGTAATTTTTTTTACCCCCCTAAGAACCAATTTTTGTCCCTTTGGGGGCAGCAATGTCAACTCCTAGAGAATGCCTGGTTTAAGGTGATGCAATACTTATGTAATGTAATTTTTCTTCAATTTTTTCAACATAGCGGGAAAGGAATAGAAGAAGAAAATATTTTTCTTTTCTTTTAAAAAAAAATAACCATTAGGTTCACAACCCTTTGAAGTCATGTGTGCTAGCAGAGTAAAGTAGGTTCTGAGGTGGGATGATTTCCAAATAGCACCAGGTGAGAACCAGGGCAGGGGACTTGGCAGGAGCAGGAGCACAGCACTGCATGGACTTGAGTTTGTTTTACCTTAGTCGCCTGCCACGGAGTTGTTCATCACACTCTATTTTGTTTAAAAACTGTGACAGGACATGGAATGTAAGTTTGATCCTTTCATTTCTTTAGGTGGCCGTCAGACCCAAGAGCAACGAACTCAGAGAAATGTAATAAATGTACCTGGAGAAAAACGCACTGAAAATGGAGTAAGTAATAGTGAATTAAGCTGAATTTTTTAAATTATTTTTTACAGGTGCTAATAAGTTTGGGTTAGAATTTATTTTTAAAGAATTTTATTTTCAGGGTAGAAATTGTCATTTCTTATTCAGTATTTCAAAACATGTGAAGGCCAGGTGTGGTGGATCATGCCTATAATCCTAGCACTGTGGGAGGCCAAGGCGGGTAAATCGTGTGAGCTCAGGAGTTCGAGACCAGCCTGAGCAAGAGTGAAACCCCGTCACTACTAAAAAGACAGAAATTAGCTGGATGACTAAAAAATATATATATATATATATAAAAAATTAGCCGGGCATGGTGGCGCATGTCTAGTCCCAGCTACTCGGGAGGCTGAGACGGGAGGATCGCTTGAGCCCAGGAGTTTGAGGTTGCTGTGAGCTAGGTTGACACCACGGCACTCTAGCCCAGGCAACAGAGTGAGACTCTGTATCAAAAAAAAAAAAAAAAAAAGAACATTATATGAAGTTATATAGAAGTAGTCCACCAAGTGATTTTCCCATTCACGCTGTGGTCCATAAAACAGATCAAGTCTCCCAGGGCAGCCCTGCACCCACCTTCACTTCACTGCTGCTGCCCACTGGTGCTTCTGGGCAGGTAGCTGGGTGCCTCTAGAAGCAGAGGGGCTCAGCCTCTAGACTGAGAGTTGAGCGGGCAGACTTGCTGTGTGTCTTTAGTGTTGATTCTGGATCCTGTGTGAGGTTTTGAACAATAAAATGGATGGTGGGTTGCAGTAATTTGCTTTGTCACTGTGATACAGACTTGGCAAGTAGGGGGACACTGGTCATAGGTGAGGGAGAGTTGGAGGGTTCTTTGTCATGTTGGTGTGTAGAGTATATTTTCTTCTGTTTGGTTTCAATATCATAATCCTTGTGCTATTCAGGGATAAATAATTTCTAATGTTAAGTTTATAGATTCTCCCTCCTTATACTCCAGTTTCTAAAGATCATTCTACAAATCCTCTTTTTTTTTTTTTTTTTTTTTTTTAAGACAGAGTCTTACTCTGTCTCCTTGGCTAGAGTGCAGTAGCGTCAGCCTGGCTCACAGCAACCTCAAACTCCTGGGCTCAAGCAATCCTCCTGCCTCAGCCTCTCATGTAGCTGAGACTACAAATGCGCACCACCACACTTGGCTGATTTTTCCTATTTTTGGTAGAGAGCTACCATGCCTGGCCTAGACATTTTTATTGTCTTTGTTTTTGTTAGTCCTGCTTTTGTGATGTTATATCATTTGATGTCGAAAATCTCTTTACTGTCATGTACCGGAGTTTTGGGATTTAATGAGATTAGGATTAAATAATCCTCCATTTTGAGCAGAACCAGCTATGAATTTCTTTTAATTTCTTTGTTGAGCTTTATTGAACTCACTGATTCTGAGCCTTGGCATCTATCAATAATTCTGGAAAATTCTCTACTGTTATCTCTATGGCTGTTTCATCTTCTGCATTGTATTTTCTTCTTTTGGAACTCTGAGTAGACATCCATCTTTCATTTTATTCTCTGCATCTCCTAATTTCTTTTCATATTTTCTCTCTTTGTCTCTTTGTACTGTGTTCTGGATACTTTCCTAAGGTATATCTTTCAGTTAATGAATCCTATCTTCAGCTGTGTATGTTTGGCTATTTAGTACCTATAAGATGCTGTGAATATTACTTATTTTGGAAAGACCAGACACAATCTTGGAGAAAATACTTGCACATCATATGCATGATAAAGGACTTGTACTCAGAATATATAAAGAATTCTCAAAACTCAGTAAGAAAACAACCCAATTTAAAAAGAAATGGACAAAAGATTTGCTTTGGAAAAAACACATTCCAAACTGTGCTCTCCTCTTAGCTCCATAACAGTCAACAACACAGAGGAAGACATCTGTGACCAAATGTGGGGTTTTTCCCCCACACATCAAGCAGTGGACACCAGCTGGGTATCTTCTAATTCAATTTGACTCTGTCTACTGGAGACAGTGTCAGATCCCACAGGGTGAGGGCTCAATCCCCAAAACTGCCCCCCTTTCCACCAGTCAAAAGTCTGGGCCTCTGGAGCTACTGACTGACCAGCTTCAATTTGCAGTTGAAGCGACCCGCTCCCTATTTGGATTGGATTTAATTTGCTGGAATGGCTCACAGAACTCAGATAAACACTTTCATTTACCAGTTTATTATAAAGGTTATTACAAAGGATGCAGATGAAGAGATGCATAGAGCGAGGTGTGAGGGAAGGGGCACAGAGCCTCTATGCCCTCCCTGGTGTGCTACCCTCTAGGAACCTCCATGTCTTCGGCTATCCAGGAGCTCTCCCAACCGAGTCCCCTTGGGTTTTTATGGAGGCTGCATTACATAGGCATGATTATCAGATCACAGAAATGTGATCTGATAAAAAGCACAAGATCTAAGCCCAGCAAGGCCTGTCTAGGTTCTTCCTGGCCTCTCTGCAGCATTCCTTCTTCCAGGGAATGGGGCAGGACCCTTTCTGGAATGAGGGTCTTTTGACTTATAATTAGGTTAAAATCTTGCCTTGGGCAGGTAAAAGGAGGACAGGCGAAGGTCAGAGAGAGAGATTCTATCTCCTGAGGCTTAAAGCACCCCAACATTATAACAAGGACTATGGGAATTATGAGCCAAGAACCATGGATGAAAACCAATACCGTAACACCACAAAATTGAACAGACACTTCTCCAAAGAAGATATATGAATGTCACGTAAGCACATGGAAAGGTGTTCCCATCATTAGTCTTTAGGAAAGGACAAATTAAAACTACAATGAAGTACTAATACACACCTATTAGAATGTCTAACATTAAAAAGACTGATCATGACAAGGAATGGAGTTAGGTTAGGAATGGAGAAATTGGAACTCTCATGCATTGCTGGTGGGAATATAAAATGGTATAATCTGGAAAGCAGTTTGGCAGTTCCTTTAAAACTTAAACATAGATGTATTGTATGACCCAGCAGAGCAGTTTTATTCCTAAGTATCTACCCAAAAGAAATGAAAGCAAATGTCTACACAAACTTGTACGTGAATGCTAATAGCAGCTTGATTTATTGAAGCCAAAATCTGGAAACAGCCCCGATATCCATTAATAGGTGAATAGACAAACAGACTATGATACATTCACACAATGGAGTATTACTGAACAATTAAAAGGAATGGACTACTGATACATGCTGTAACATGGATGAATCTCAAAACCATTATGCTGAAAGAAGCCAGACAAAGGAGTATGTACTAAATACTGTGTGATTCCATTTATGTAAAATTCTAGAAAACATAAACTAATCTCTAGTAAGAGAAAATCAGTGGTTGCCTGTGGACCTGGGAGGTAGGAGAGGAGGCATAGTGGTGGGAGGGACAGATTACAAAGGGGCATGAGGAAATTTTGGGAGGTGATGGATTTATTCATTTTCTTGCTTGTGGCGATGATTTCATGGTCTATACATTTGTCAAAATATACAGATTTTATACATTATTTTCTTTCTTAGTTTTATTTTTTAAATTTTTGTAGAGATGGGGTCTTGCTGTATTGCCCAGGCTGGTCTTAAACTCCTGGCCTCAAGTGCTCCTCCTGCCTTGGTCTCCCAAAGTGCTAGGATTATAGGTGTGAGCCACCATGCCTGGCCTGCATACTTTAGATATGTGTAGCTTATTATATGTCAATTGTATTTCAATAAAGCTATTTTAAAATTCATTGAAATTTTCAGTTCTATAAGTTTTAGTTCTTTCTCAAATCTTGGTTGATCTTTGCTTATTTTAAATACACTAAACATTGTTATTTTATATTGTATAATAATTTCTCTGAATATGTGGCTTCTACTGGTTTTTAGTCATGGTGCCTTGATTATTGTATCGATTTTTGACAATGAACTGCTCCTTTTCTTTGGAGCTTTACCTCTGAGCATCCTTTGAGGCCTGGGTAAAGGTAGGATTTTTCTGAAAGGTTTGCATTTGCTTTGGTCGATAACTGGGTAAAAGATACCCACTCTCCACTGTCCTTTGTGGATCATGAAGCTGTGTGAGGGCTGTCTAGTGGTTGCAGATTCTTAGGAATCCCTTCTTCCACTTAGCAACATGATGGGGAAAGGCAGGTTTCACTATTGCCCCTTCCGTGTGTGCCTGGGTGTGTTTCTTATTAACTCACACTGAGGTGGTAGGTCTTTGGGGTACTGGATGTATATGGGCATCTCCTGTTGGACTCTCCACATTGGGATGATCCCAAGTCTTTATCTCCTAATGCTGGACTTCAGCAGCTGCCAGAAGCAAGCATCCAGGTAGGCAAAAACATTCAGGGAAGAAACCAGTTTCGGTGTTCCTGTGTTGCCCAAGGTTTGTGCTTTCTCTTTATTTTTGGTCACCGTAGCTACCTTACTATTGTACCAGCTCAGCGATGCTTTTGAAAATAGTTTTTATGTTTTATCTTTTTACATGTTGTCAGGAGAGTGGTTCAGGGTGTCCTGTCAGCCTTGCTATTGGAAATAGAGCAGTTCCCACAGTGTTGGCTTGTAGCTCTCGTGGCATGGAATATGTTTTCTCTTACTGTTATTTGTGCACTTTGATAGCCCTGTTTTTCTGCCAGTCTTCCTAGCCTTAATTGTTTTATCATTTTGCTTTTCGTGTAAATGTGTGAATTGAACTGAATTGATATGGTTGAATTTTAATCATAAGAGTAATTCACATTTATGGACTAAAATAGCATTGTGGTATTATTGTGGGAGGTCGGGAACTGGAATATATTTTAGATATCTAATTGGTGCTTATTAATTTGTGAGACTTAGTATTAATAATTGTTGGAATATGAAATATTCCGGCTCCAAAATACAATGAGATGTTAGAAAGGCTCTATTTTACTGAAAATTTTATGTGATAAAAATAAGCATGTATGTTTATAATGTATCTTGATATTCTTATCACCTATTTTTTGTTTGCTAAAGAAGCAAGTAAAACTACTCGCCAAATCTGAAAATGTATAACCTTGAAGAGGTAGGAAAAAAGAATTATTTACTAGTGTAGAATATTATGTGAGCACAAATAGGTTTTATCCCAATTATTTTGCCAGAGTTTTGTTTTAGGGATATTTGACATTACAGGCCGGGCGAGGTGGCTCACGCCTGTAATCCTAGCACTCTGGGAGGCCGAGGCAGGTGGATCGCTCAAGGTCAGGAGTTCGAAACTGGCCTGAGCAAGAGCAAGACCCCGTCTCTACTATAAATAGAAAGAAATTAATTGGCCAACTAAAAATATATGTAAAAAAAAATTAGCCGGGCATGGTGGCGCATGCCTGTAGTCCCAGCTACTTGGGAGGCTGAGGCAGAAGGATCGCTTGAGCCCAGGAGTTTGAGGTTGCTGTGAGCTAGGCTGATGCCACAGCACTCTACAGCCCGGGCAACAGAGTGAGA